>SKCR01045175.1:0-100334 GCA_019454045.1 Zanthoxylum bungeanum | reverse complement strand
CCTATGGTATTGACATCTAATGTCTCGCCATTGCCAACTCTAAGCTGGATCTCCTCTTTATTCAGCCTTCTCTTAACCCTCATGACCTGCATGAAGTTGTAAATATGAGTGGGACTATCGGTGTCTAATATCCATCCACTATTTGCATCTAAGGCTAATGAGATGTCAATAATAGGAAAAATACAAAGCGTACCTGAGGGTCATGTCTTTCCTTTCAGCTTTGGACATTATTTCTTCCATTGTCCAGACTTCTTGCAATGTAGACATTGATAACGAGCTACATGCGGTCTTGCAACTTTGTTCTTTTTGGAGTTTCTCTTTGATATCTTATTCTTTCCCATTTTGATTTTCTTAGACTTCATATAAGTCTTTGAAGAGCTTGCTCCACCATGGAGGTACAAATGGGAATTGCCTTTCTTCAAATCATGCTCCGCTGCACGTAACATGTTATGAAGTTCTTCATAACTGGTTTATATCGAGTGCATATGAAAGTTTAACATAAAACTAGCATAAGTACCGGACAAAAAAGACACAATCAAATTTTATCCTAGTCATTCATCGATCACAATGCCTTGTCGTTCCAAATATCAGATCTGGTCGATTATGTTCAAAACATGAATGATGACCGCTCCTTCATCCTTGAGTGTAGCATGGAATAATTCCTTAGACCTCCGATATATTATATTCATTGATTTGCTTCCAACAACTCTTTGAGTGTTCTCATAATGCTCCAAGCATCATGTACTTCTATGTACTGTCTGAGCAAATCTAGAACCATCAATCCTAAAATGTAGGATTTCACCATTACGTTATCATACTTCCATTTTTCAAAGGTCTCTCGCTCTTCGGGAGTGGATTAAGGATCGATTTCAATAGGCAATTGATTGATCGTCACATAGCTCAACTTTTCGAACACCAAGACATGGCATATGTTCATTTCCCACTCAAAGTAGTTCTCAACTCCTTTCAATTTATTAGAGTCCAAAAGTCGCGCTAATGGATTTGCGGCATCCATCTACATGAGAACAATTAAACACTAGCAGAACATTTTTCATTTCAATATAAAAACACTAATATGATTATGGATTTTAAATCTATTAGTGCCCTTATACTACTTTACGTAATTCTGTAATCTTCCTTAATGGAAAAATAAAAATTCAAATTTCATAACAGGAAGTGGATCCCATGACATTTACTTCAGCCTCACAATAATGACAGTCTTGACCTTCATAAACTCATTAGGTAGACCTCCGAGGTCAATCACATCCATGTGACTCCTAAGTTTGGTTCTGAACCGTTTCTCATCCTCATAATAATGACGGTATTGGATTAAGACGTTTTCCATGTGTATACTTGCCAATGTGCACTAATGAGTTTTGTAAGTACACCTCACAATAATGACGGTATTGGGTGACTACATTAACTCATCACGCTACATCTAATGTTTTACTGGAGCAACCTAAATTATGAGCACTTATACCCTCACAATAATGATGCTATTGGGCATAAGTAGTAAGAACTCATTCATCTCTATATTGACAACACAAGTCATCCAATAATGCTCCAATATTATTAATATTATTACTTAAAATAAAATAATCACCTAATCATGGGAGATTTGTGATAATCAATTCATTAATATGTTGGGGTCAAAAATAAAAATTTTTAATTTAAAACATGCAATGCATATCCAATACGACTTATGCATAATTAAATTAAAGTTATAGAGGTATAGATTCAAATGCATGTGTTGTGTGGTTAAGACCTGTGCCGATTCCATTATGTTGGGCGGTTGTGGGACCCCTAGGGTCAGATCAGTGACTTATATATCGGAAGTGGGTATAACCTATGGATATAAACTATGGGTGTAGGAGGCAAGCGACCGCTATGCCTATGATGTTCGATGACCACGACACTGTTGGGCTCGCAGCCCGTAGAGAGTACGAATTAGCCCACGGGGGACTAAATCGGAGAATAAATGAGTCACCATCCAGCGTGAACTGGGAAAAGATTTAAGGTCGCACTCACCCCTCGCAAGGGAAAACCTCAAACCGTTGGGTTCGGAATGGTCTCTTACTTATGCCAGTATAATGGACGAGTTCACACAATGGTATAGCCAAGTCTTAATGCAATTCATGCAAAAAAGCGAATAAAGACATAATAATATACCCAATCAACATAATAACCACAATAACAGAGTTCAAAAAAGGCATATTAAATTAAGAAGTACAAGATGCGGTAACGAAAACTATAATAAACAAAGATAAACGGGAAAAGCGTCGATAAATAAATAGTAAACAAAATGGGTTAATCACGCATATATGAATATTTCTCGAGTGGTACGTGGAGTTGTATCCCAAGTACAGACCGCACTACCATCCATTCGAATTCAGATACAGAATTTACGTCTAGGTTTCCATCCAATATACCGCAAGGGATAATAACATGCATAATCATCAATACAATGTAAACTTACATAAAAAATATAACCATGCATATGCGGATAATCACCAACATGAATAAATAAAATAAAAGGCAAAATAATAAAATAACGATGAAAAGATAAATAACAAAGTAAATGCGAAATAATAAAATAACGATGAAAGTAAATAAATAAATAAAAAAGAATAGCACTAAATAGATAAAAATAAATAAATAAATAACAAAATGCCGAAGAAATAAAAGAATGTGACCAGAAATTTGGTCGTCTTTGATGTAGGACTTCGCATATCCGGCTGGACGTATTTCACGTCCAGTCAGGCACGCAGCGTCCGGAACTATAAATAAATATGGTAAAGAGTGCCATTAGGTCTTACCTTTTAAGTTGCTTTCTCGAAAGTACGTTAGGTCGTCGCAGGAAGGATTGCTGGTTCGCTGTTTCTGGTTCGCTGCTTACTGTTTCTGCTTGCTGTTTCGCTATTTTCTGGTTGCTATTTTGCTGTTTCTGGTTGCTATTTTACTGTTGGCTGCTGTTTTGGTTTTTTTTGGGCTATTTTTTCATGATTTTTGCTGGTGTTTTTCTGGTTGTTTTTGTTGTTTTGGGCTACTGTTTTTCTGGTTGTTTTTGCTGCTTGTTTCTCGATTTTTTGGGACTATTTTTGGTGTTTTAGGGTTGTTGTTTTCTTGTTGTTTTTGTTGTTTGTTTCTCGATTTTTTGGGATTGTTTTTGGTGTTTTAGGGTTGCTGTTTTCTTGTTGTTTTTGTTGTTCGTTTCTCGATTTTTTGGGACTGTTTTTGGGTTGTTTTTGCTGCTTGTTTTCTTGTTGTTTCGGTAATTTCTAGGATTTTTGTTTGTTGTTTTTTTCGGTGGTGTTAGGTGTTTGGTTGATTGGTATTTTTGGTTTTTTTGTTGTTGCCGTGATTGCTTGAAGAGGAAGAAGAGAAGAGAGTCCTTAGGGTTTTTTGTTGTAGTTCCCGTGTAAGTGTAGCCTCCCTCAAGTTTCGGTGATTGCTCCTTTTTATAATGACAATGGGTCTCCAAATCATGGAAATAAATCATGGAAATTTGGAAGATATATTCTTAAATTATGTTGGGAAAAATCTCTTAAACTTGGTGATGAGAATATCCCAAATCTTGTTAAATTGGATGGGATCCCAAAATCATTAAATTGGATAGTGTTGATGAGAGGATTTTGGCATGTGAATTTTATGGGATTTCAAATCTTGTTAAATTGGAAAGTGTTGATGAGGGAATTTGAGCATGTGGAATGCATGGGATTTTATCTATTTGGGAAGATTTGGGTGTGCATGGGAGGTTTTCATGGGCCTATGGGCATGTGCATGGTGGGTTGAATGGGATTTGGGCCGTGTGGATGGGTTGAATGTGTTCATTGGCTGATTGTGTGGGTTGCAGGGTGATGAGACAGTTGCAGGTGTTTGGGGCTTGTCCGAGGCTAAGGTTTGAAACAGCGGCTGAGCGAATCCGAGGCTGGCTAGTGAGTCTGAATCCGATGAGGGGCTAATTTTGGGGGTTTTCTTTTCTTCCGGCATTCATTTTTCGCAATTGGGTAGGCATAGTGCTTTGATAGAAGCCAACCATGTCTTGTAAATCGGTAAGTACGTGGTACCAGGTACGCACGTGTTCAGATAGTCCGATGATCGTATTTACTGACAACATATCCAGAGATCTCTTGGGTCGCATTCCAAAGATTCACCGATGATGTTTGACTCGAACCAAAATTAATCTTGGATTAATTATGAGAGAGAATATTAATATGTGATTAATTAAGAGAGAGAAAAATTAATGTGGGATTAATTAAGGCAAGAATTAATCTGGGATTAATTATCAGAGAAAAAATTAATCTGGGATTAATTATCAGAGAAAGAATTAATCTGGGATTAATTGTGTCGAGAATTTATCTGGGATTAAATTCGTCGAAATGAGAGAACGCGATTAATTTGGAATTAATCGGTAAAATAAATTTAATAGTTAAATTAGATTTTACTATTTAATTTATTTAATTGGGCTAAATAATATATTAGATATATTAATTGAAATTGGATTTCAACATGAAATTAAATTGGATTTTTATTTTAGCGAACGAATTAATTTGGAATTAATTCGCGAGCGATTTTCGTAATAATTTTACTGGTTATTATTATTTAATTAAATTAGATTTAATTGTGCCGCGACTGAAAATTCGTTTAATCAGATTAAACGAATCCGAGCCCGAAGTGTGTTGAGTAAGCCCACTTGAATTTTGAATTTAAAGTGGGGCCCACTTCACTTACATCATTAGTCATTTTAGTGATAGATTTGAGTGATGGGTTTTTGGTGTAATCTTATGGAACACTCAACATATTTAATTTTGAAAATTAATCTATGTCTCCTTCGGCGATGGCCGAATTGGCCTTTATTTGATGAAGGCCGAATGGCCTTAAATTGTTGCTCTTGGCCGATTGTAAAAGCAACATAGCCTCTGACACTTGCTTTATAAGGCTGAAAAGAAACAAAAGCTTTAATTGCTTCCTTTTGAAAAAACGTATATGGCCTCTCTAACAAAGGCCATTTTATCTTTTCAATAAAATGGCTATTGGCCGATTAGATTGGCCATTTTTGTTTTCTTTACAGCAAAGGCCGAATGGCCTCCAATATCCACCTAGGCCGAATGGCCACTGTTGTGAAACCTATTTGGGCGTTCACTTCTCTCTCGGGAAAAATTTGTTTTTCTTTGGGAGATAAAATTTGTTCCATTTGTTTTAACTAGCACATAAGAGAGTCAAATGAAGGTGATAGGGATACTCACCCATGAGCTTGGAAGCTTCAACATCCATGAAAAGTTTTGAAAGTCAAAGCCGATCAATGTAAGTTTATTCCGCAAACTTCTTGATTTATTCACACACGAATCACGCTTAGAGATCCCGTGGCATGTCTAGGACACTTACACAAGGATCTAATCTACTTCTCCTTGTTGAAATATTATGGAGAACTTCCAAAGTTAGCAAGCTTGACTCCAAGATCCAATCTTGATTCCAATGCTAACAAGCTTCACTCCAAGATCCAATATTGATTTCTCGTTGTTGAAATGTTGTAGAGATCTTCCAAAGCTTCTCTAGACACTTCTTTTACTTAATTTCTATAACCCTTGCTTGTTTTTTAGCTTTCTCAAGCTTAATTAAAACCTTGCTCAAGTTTGCTATTTAAGCAAAACTTATGCAATTATTAATTAATAAAAGTCCTAATCAAATATTAGGTAGGCTTAATTCAAGTAATTACTAAAATATCCTACAATATTAGAGATATTTATGAAATTATAATAATGCCCTTATGTAATTTTGGATTAATCCAATTAATCCATTTGGGTCAAAGTAAATAATACTTAATTATTTTGATTGATAATTATAATATCGAATATTATTTATTATAAAAAATTATCAGCTACCCAAGTGCTCAATGAGTACACTTCATATTGTGTGATTGTCTAAGTCCAGACACGTTCGTCATATAAGCCTAACTTATATCTACGCAATTCGGCCATCTCCGAATTCGAGAAGAACATGAACAATCTTTCTAAACTATACAAGTTGAGGTCATTACATATGTTTATCAATCCCTCCGTCGTAGGCTATCCGAGTTATGCTTAGGAAATATATATTACACCGTCAAGTTTTTGAGGCGCACATCTCATGTCGACATGTCTATAATTCTTTAAAACTAATCATAAATCATTTCTGATATATGCGATCCACCTTAGGTGGTCATCTTTGGCCAAAGTCTTAAGAATCATGACTTACTGACATGGATATCTAAACCCTTTTATGGTACACACACAGGTCGACGGATCATATCTTGATACACACTTGATTAACGAGTGCATCGGTCCACACCCAACGAACATCTAGAGGTCAGACCATGAAAGGTTTCTGACATACATGGCATCTAAGTGTGGAGGATCTCACACAAAATCAATGATATCCTATAGTTAAAGGATCACGTATGCTACTCGACTTGAGGAGATTCCTATTGACGATGGTGTGTACTTTCAACTATTAGGAATCACCTATGAGTCATTCAGTATTTGCTCCAATGAATACCCACTTGTCTATACGAGATTCCCAAGCTCATGGTACATCGGGTTAAACCATTGGAATTCCAATTCCAATATATGACATGTACTAGTCTTCTAGGTTATAGGAATTCGACCGTATTCCAAAACTAACGACTCTGAATACTTACTTTAAGAATAGTTTATAATAATAATAATACTATCCTAATGTCGGACTACCTAGTGTCGAGTATTTACTACATGACTATTCTAATGTCGATGTCATTCTTAGCATATTTATATATCTATCAATCTAATATGCATAATGACATTACCATTAATAAGGTTGAAATGAAAAAACAGTTATTTTATTAATAAATAATAAAATATAATGTACAATACATTATTCGGATTTGCGCTACAAATACCAACTCCAATAATTAGGTTGTTACGTTCCAGCCCGGGGGGTTGATAATGACACCAGGGATCGGCATGCCACGGAGGGTTTCGCATTTCCCACCTGTCCTGCACCTCTTGTCTTTTCCCAATCACGAGTATTTTCGAAAAATACCAAGCAAGTTTTTCCCATGTAAATAAACAACAAGCTTGTAAAAGTGTGAGTAACGTATTTAAAAATGATAAAAAAATTCTTGTATTCTAGGGATCTACCACCAATCTTACAACTCTTTCTGAGACATTTTAATAGAGGCTCTACTGAAAATATCTCCATATTCCAGGGCTTCTTGAGTCATATGGCGTCCAAATTTTCCAGATAATGGGCACCAGACCTGATGTCCTTTGCTATCGGCGCTGCCTCGCCCTCATGGCCTCATGATCAACATACTTATTGAGGTAGCCATTCTTCACCAGGTCCTTGACTTGTTCTCGCATATCCCTACAATTCTTCGTGTTATGCCCTTTTGCATTATGGTGTGTTCAATACACTGTGACATTCATCTTGTCCTTCGGGAATCTCTTTGGGTCGGGCTTTGTCAGTAGGCCCTTAACATGTATCACCCGAGCTATCAGTGCCAAAGGATTGTTGAGGGCAGTGTACGCCATACCTTCTGCTACATACGCAACATGGACTGGGGGCCTCCTCTCAGACACTGAGATGCTCTAAGACATTGGCCTGAACTATAATTACCCCAGGCTATCCTATATTCTTACTCCATCAATACAAACCTCCTCATTTTTCCAAAGATGTTGCATAATCTGAAATCACATGAATCTTGCGGTGGGACCATAATTTCCCAACCCTTAAGACTCTTTTAAAGCTCTTTAATGCATTTGGGGACTCGTATGCCACAACCTACAATACCAAGCTGTGGTATCTATCGATGAAATTCTCTAGCGTCTTGCCATCACGCTGCTTCATCGTCCTCAGAGACCCGACTATCTTCATACGCGTGCATGCTTCTTTAAAATGGTGCATGAAAGAATGCCTTAGCTGTGAAAAGTTATGAATACTCCCTGGAGTCAAATTCCAGAACCACAAGATGGTCGATCCCCCAAGGTTTAGCGGGAGTACTTTGTAGAACGCTTCCTCGACCAAGCCCTGGATTTCCATCACCAAAATAAACTTTTCAACATGGAACTTTGGTTCAGTATTACCCTTGTAGATGTCTGTTGTAGGCATGGAGAACCTCATCGGGAACCCCAACTGTAATACCTTATCGGTGAAAGGGGATGCTGCCTCCATATCTTGGTCGTCCCGAACACCTTCTTACGCTCTCTTCTTCCACCTTCTTATCTCCTTCTGAAACCAGTCCCTTATTTGGCTCTCTGTGTTCTCTTTCCCTCGATCGAGGTCTTCCTCATACTCGCTTCTCCAGGAATGATATCTTATATTGTTGGGAGCTCTCCACCCCCACTCCAGATACTGCCCTAATTCGCTTTCCCCAAAACAAGGACTATTACTAAACTATTCAGGGTTCGCCTATCGTCTTCTTCCTCTCATGGCTCTTATACAGGTGCGGTACTAGCCATAACCACTGGCCTCTCTTTATGAGCATTTCTTCTCCCAGTATCTCAATCATTCTCTGCACCGACTAGCCTCTTCCCACTGATAATCTCGTCTCACCTTCTAGTGGGATCCGCTTGCCCCAGTTTTCCTACTTTCTTCTCAAGGTTCTCAATCTTTTCCATTACGACTTTCATGAAGGCTTGGGCAACTTCTCTTTCTTTTCGTGCATTTTCCATTTCCAATCGTAGGTCTTCTTCCGTCTTTCCATTCATTCCGTCGTTGAAGTCTCCAACACTTTATGGTTTTCTTTTCCTGCCATTGTCTTAGTGTGTTTGCCATTTTTTATACTGATCCCCACAGACGGTGCCAACTGTTGGCGGATGCTTTTCGTTCCATTGGTAATTTAGGAAATGAACCCCTCAAACTAACCCCCCCAGTAGTGAATTTGTTTAGTTATTAAGGAACCAAAGCAAACTTAACAAGCAGACTAGAAAATCAAAGAGACAGAGAGTTACGTGGTTTGGCGGAGGGGTGCTTCAACCTAAATCCATGGTATAAAATGGTATATTTTATTACCTGCTCGGGATCAAGATCGACCCGAGCTACAAGTGGTATGGTGAGCTTACAAAGATAAAAATAAGCGCATCAGGTCTTACAATACGCCTGTTACAACTCTCTCAAATGGTCGGGTGTCGACCTGCTTTCTCTCTATATCACTATTTTAAAAGCTCTTTCTTTTTTACAAGTAGTGAGATGCGAAAATTTCCAACCACCAATGAATCTGTGGCTTCAACCTCTTTATATAGGTTCCAAAATCCACTATTCTACCAACTCATGACGTCAGCTCATGTCATTCTATCGTTATTTACCCATGCATATTTTCCCCAACTACATAAAATAGCCACTCTGACACCTGACTCAACCACATTGGTCAGCAGAAACCCATCATTACAACTTTTTAGCCACTGCTACATGCCTTGTTGGTGTGGCAGGCTGCGGTTCAACCATTCTGGTATTGTTCTGTATGGCAGGGTCTCTTCCCTAGGAAAGTCGTTGAACAACTTCTGTCAAATAAGCCTTTTAGAGGCCCAAACATCCAAGTAGGGCATACATCATATGCTCTCATGTATTGAATATCCTATGGTCTCAATTTTGCTCATCGAGTCGGCGTACCGAGGTGAATGATGCATGGTCATACCTCTTCCAACTTCCTCAAATGCTGCCATAACTAACACTTCTTATTCAGGTCGGGCAAAGGTTCTTACTTGTTTCATCATCAACTAGTTCTATCCATGGGAGATCCGTCTAGTGAGGTCAGGCCCTCTATCTGACTTCAGCCTCTCTGAACCCTCAGACCATCATCTTTTTTTGGCCAAATACAAATCCCATTATACCCCTATTCGGTATTTGAATCTTCTCGGGACAAAAAGTATCACGATTCGTTCCCTAGAGTGGGCCCAATCCTAGAAAGGGGTTTGCGGGCCTATTTAGTTTGAGCATAATAACATGTCACAGAATTCAAACATATGTGCAAAGAAAATAATGCTTCATAAATTACTGTTAGGGTTGAGGCTCAGAGCACCAATTTTCTTATGTATTTCCCTGTAAATACTTATGTAACATTTTATTATGAATAAAATAAACATTTTCTATTATTAACATCTTTTTATATATGGTAAAGACGTAATTGACCTTAAAATGATTAGTTATGATATTGTTGCAAAAGCGTCGCAACTGACATTGAGTTGTATCATGATGTTGTCATTCTTATACTGTTCCTGGTCAAGGTTTACACTATCTGGTCAGTAAAGTAAACCCGTTGAGACTGGTACATGTCGTATATCGGAATCTTGGATTCCAATGGTTTCTCAATGAACCATGACTCTTGGAGATTCGTATAGACGTATAAGTGTTTATAACGGATAAATACTGAATGACTCACCGAAGATTCTTAACGGATGGTACACCAACGTCAATAAGAATCTTCTCGGGTTGAGTGAGCATAGTGATTTTTTGACTTGAGATACCACTGTGGATATATGAGTTATCATCCACACTTAGATGGCAGTCACGTCACCGATCTATTTAGATCAGACCTCCATTTGTTCGTTGAGTGTGGACTGATGCTCAGGATATCATGTGTGTGTCAAGAAAGAATCTGTCAGTTCTGTGTACAGAGCATAGGTATTCAACATGGAATTAACAATCTGTTAAATCCATGGGCCCGTGGTACACTGTAGAAGCAAGTTCTAAGTGTTATTAAGAGATTACTAATAGAAACGTCGACGTGATTATATCTAAAGAGATTTGACGTTTATATCTATATCTCTGAAATAATCTGGATACATGTGACGAAGGGATTATACGTATACAATGACCTCGACCTGTATGGTTTAGAGAGTTAATCTGTGTTCGTCATATTTTACGGGTGGGTAGATTATGGACACGAAATTGGATTTCATGATAGATATGTCTGAACCTAGAGAGTCTCACTAATGAAATATACTCGTAGAGAACTAGGACAACTTTTATGAATAATATTGACTATTTATAAATCATTTAACGGTTAAATGAAAGACACATGTATAGGGACCTTTTGGTCATTTCCTAATTAATGTGCATTTGTATTTAATGTATGATTTTATTAAATACACATTAATTAAATGTCAAATTATGATATTTGACATATATCATTAATATATTTATTTGAGATATTTAAAGTAAATATAATACATATATTTGAGATATTTGTATTTAATTAATTATTTAATTGTTAAATGATTAAAGTAATTAAAATATAAATATCTACCATTATGATAAAGTAAAGGTTATCAAATTGACTTTGACTTCCTTTATATTTGTTTGGAAAATTGAAAAATCTTATTTTATTTATTCCATCAAATTCGGCCAAACCCTAGACTATTTAAAGTGTTATTTTTTCCATTTGCTTCACTTGATCTAAGCCTCCATAAACATAAACAAAACAAGTTTGAGAGAAAAAGAGAAGAAACCAAAAGGAAATCAAGAAAAGTTTGGAAATAAGTAAGTATTTCCAACTTGCTATTTGTAGGAAATATGTTCCTCTTGTTCTTGGCTACATCCGATGAAGTTCTTAAGTTTTTCTATTCTTTCTTGTTTGTGTTTTTGATGGTTGGAAGCATGGATTAAAGGGCTTTGCATGTATGATGAACAAAGAAAGCTTATAAGGTGTTAGTAAGCATTCTTTTGATCATTTGATGATCTAGTTGCCATTCTAGAGTTGTTAGGCCACTCATTGATGACCTAGAATTGTTCTTGTGTTGTTTTAAAGTGGTGAGACTTGTTTGGTGTTGTGAAGATTGAATTAAAGTGTTGAATTTATTTAATTTGGTGTAATTTGTTCAAATGAAGAATTTGTAAAATTAGGATTCTTAACCCTTTTCAAATTTGAGGCTTTTCATATATGTGTTGAGTAATGATGTATATATGATTTATATTAAATTTGGTGATGATTGGATTTAATCTTGATTTATTTTGAACAAGATTGGACCAAAATGTAAATCCTGGAAAATTAAGGGACCTCTCGGCAATTGTAAAAAAAATTGGAATTTTTGTTGCAATTTATATTTTGATGTATTGGACATGTATAAATCATTTTGGGATTGAATTGGAATCACTTAAAATTGTATTTGACAATTTGAGGACTAAAATGAACAAAAATGAAAACTTTGAGGGGTCATTCAGCAATAATGAAGAAATCTGATTTTTGGGTAAGAAATTTAGTCTTGAGTATTGAGTAATTAGGATAAATATGTTTATTTTAATTACCCGAGAAAAAATATTGAAATTGGAAAATTTTTATTTTCCGTGTTCCGCTGCTTTTACCCGGATTTGCCCCTAAAAACCCTAACAAAATGGTATCAGAGCGAGTCTGATCATGAACACTCGATATGATTATGCCTTTAAATTCAATGTTTAATTTAATATTTACTTTATGCATGCATGTGTTTATTTAATTTGATTAAATAAAGTAAAAGCATCTTTTGCGAAAAATCCCTATTTGTAAATAAGGTTTTATTTTTAATATGTATTTGATGCATGTTACTTGGTTCGTCTTGTGAATACCTCTTATGGATAAATAATCTATGACTATATCCAAGAACGTGCCAAAGCTGTGAGGATATAGCCGATATAATTTATCTATACCGGATATATTTTGATATTAGGTGAATTCAAGCGAAAGCGGAATCCTGAACGTGCCAAAGATGTCAGAGTTACGCAAGTATCTTGAATTTATCATTGACAAGTTTAATCTTGGTAAGCCTCATTGTGAACGTGCCAAAACTGTCACAACGAGAACGTGCCAAAACTGTGAGCTGAAATATATTCATGGGGTCCACATTTCATTATTATGTTATGATTTGATTATCGCATGTTTTGTATTCTGTCTGGGGATTACAGTTTTGCATGAAATAGTGGGAGGGGCATTTTTTAGATTAAAAATCCATGATCTATTTAATACTTTATGATAATATATGAAACTGTTTTGATCTGCTAACCATTTATTCCCTATCTATTTGATAGATTTGCGATGGCGGCACCTTCAACCAATCATTTTGCTCTTATGCTTGAAACGAATAAGCTTAAGGGCGCTGAGAACTTTGCGGACTGGGATATGGATTTGAGGATTGTCCTCGGATCGAAAAAGCTGGGATACATTTTGGAAGGTCCATTGCCCCTTGCTATATCAGAGGATGCATCGCCTGAAGAGATTGAGACTTTGCGTAAATGGAAAATTGATGATTTAATGGTTAAATTATTCATTCTCAGTTCTATTTCTTCTGAACTGAAGAGGCAATACTTTGAGATGCATGATGCTTATAGCTAGGGGTGTTCATAGGGTCGGGTCAACCCGCGACCCGACCCGACCCGCGCGGGTTCAAAAAAAATTTGCAAAATTTCAATCCCAACCCGAAATTTTCGGATTGGGCAACGGGTTTGATACTAAAACCCGACCCAACCTTATAATATTTTTATTATTTTTCTAAATTTTTTATTATTTTTTTAAAGTTTTTACTATTATTTCATTTGTTTATTACTTTTTTGTATTAAAACTTTATATATATGATAATTTTTAGGACATAAAATAACTAATATTTATATTTCAAAATAATTAATTCATTAAAAAAAATTTATTTTTTTAATAACCTGACGACCCAATCCGACCCGAACCCGATCGGGTTCCACCTTCGCGTGACCCGACCCGCGACCCAACTTTTCGGTGACCCGATCCGATCGGGTATTACAAAATTTCAAAAAACCTGACCTGACCCAACCCGTGAACACCCATACTTATAGCATGATGACACAACTTCGTGAATCGTTCAAGAACCAGGAACAGGTCGTGGTTCATAGAGTTGCAATGGAATTGTTCCATTCTAAACTTGATTAGGGACAGGCTGTGAGAACACATGTGCTTCCTTTGATCGATTTGATCGAGCAATTGAGGCGCATTGATTTCCCTCTCAATGATACTCTAGGACGGAGTGTCATACTTGGTTCGCTACTGGCGTCATATCGCCAGTTTGTAATGTACTTCAATATGAATGAGATTCATTGCTCTTACCGTAAGTTGCATAGGATGCTTCTCACAATGGAGGAATATTTGAAAAAGGGAGTTCCGACTCGCCTTTCGAAACCCACTTCACTTTCCGCTTCTTCCCAATCCAAGTCGAAGGGGAAGAAGACAAAGGGAAAGAAAAAGAAAGGTGGGTCCGGTCCGGTTCGGTTCGGTCCGGGATCAAAACAATCCGGATCGATCTTTAGAATTAGAAGTCTGTCTCGGGTCCGGACTCGAGTCAGGCTCAACTTAAAAAATTGGGGCCCGACCAGGCCCGAGCTTAAGAAAATTTTTATATATATAATTTTTTGTATAAAAAAAAAAAGACCGAATAAAGCCTGAGCCCAAACCCAAAATAGGTCGGACCAACTCGATAACAGCTCGGGTCTGATTTTTTCCGAACCCGAACTTAAATATTACTTCCTAAGTTCGGACCGGACTTATCAAAGCAGGTGCGTGGCCGTTACCACTCACCTATTGATTGTATCATTGCACACTTTTTCTTATAGCCAACAACAGTTCATTCAGTCAATGAAATAGCAGTCTATTATGATATCACAACACTTTAAATTATCATTTTTTTAGTTCGATGTAAAAATTTATAATTTTTCATCCAAAATTACATACTTGCAAAAAAAATTATCATCTTTTCCACTATAAAAAAATAAAAATTGACACATTTTTCAAAGTTGGGTGGAAAAAAATTTTAAAAGCCCTAAATTCTTCATTTCAAATTCCTTGACGAAATAGCTGCGAAAGCTTTCTATCTCATCGGTGTTACTACCTGTAACAATCATGTCATAGCATAAATGATGAGCAAAGTAATATTACAGGTCCATCAATCCGATTTGATGAGAGAATCAATGGTCAAAGATTTGACCGGGATCGAACTGAATTGACTTGAGATAATATAAAAAAAATTATAATCAAATTTAAAAAACCTGACCAAAATCCTACCTGACTCCGACCGAGTCACCGATTGAACCGACCGTGTCAGCGAATTTTTGACCGATTTGCTAAAATCCAAGTTTAGGGGATCACCCAGACCGGACCTTGAACCGGATCCCGATTCAACTGGTCCAATCGACCGGTCCGGTCCGGGTTTTTAATCATTGATTAACACCATCTCCTTTATATAGTGTCTAATATGCCAAAACTTGCTTAAAACCATACTCCTTAATCTGCAAATCATTCACTGGGTGACTGTTTCAATTCGTACAAAGACTTCTTTAACTTGTATATCTTACCGCTTCTAGTATAAATATTATCAGGGATGATCCTTATACATCTCTTTCTAATAACCATTGAGAAATGCATTCTTCACACTAAACTATCATAATGTCCTGTCTAAGTTAATTGCAAGAGAGAGTGACTCGAACAAATGGCAGAAATACTTGTGAACTTAAAAGTTTTTTCAGCAGAGTGGAGTGCAACAACTTGTACCATATAACTTTGCTTTGTAACTATATTCTGAGTTGGAATGGATTTTCAACAAGAGAAAACACACAGGCATCAAAATTTTTTTGTTAAAGAAATCAAATCATCGTTTCTGTAATGTATGAATTACATTATTAATATAAGAAGTGAACATATGCATGCCTGACTATTTAAAGAAGCTCCTCCAATTCTGATGGAATCATTACTTGCAATTTCGTACCCCGTTCAATCCAATTTATCTTCATTCCTTCTCATTGCAACTCGCCAACAGGTGCCTCATTGAGCCAGAGGAAATGAATGAAGTCATACAATTTTGCGCTTACACTCACCTGTATAACATCAAGTAATTATTTTTCACAGTTGCAAGTAATGTATTGAAACAATGATTTCGGATAGACCACGATGACGTCAAAAGATACATGTAACTGACTCCACCTAGTAGCAAAATACTTGGTTTGGTTTTATATTGGAACAAATGAGAACATACTAAGCAAGAAGTATTTAAACTACCTTGTAAGGTGTTGGGTTCAGTCTCCTCATGTGATCAGGTCGCATTTGTTCTAGCTGTTTGATGCAACGCTCTCTGATGTCCTTCAGAGGCGGTAAATCTTCTCTTTTTCTATCTTCAAGAAACAAAAACCAGTTTCAGTCATTGATCTGACAAATATACAAACTGCTTATAGAAACAGTTGCTAAGAAATTATGTTTAAAAGTTTCAGCATATATAGTGATTTTCTGTAGACCATCAGATAGTCCCACCTGAGCTCCCTGGCCAGTAACACTTCAGAAGCTCATCGACTTTCTGTGGCACTACATATGCTCTCTTGGATTCATTGAAAGGGTGACGACACAAAATTCGTTCTCCCACCTGCAAATGAAAAAATATGATGAAAATGTGATCGTCCTGCTTTCACCATTATAATCATCATATAGGCTCTGGCAGATGCATGTCACATTATAATACATGGACAAGAACGACAATGGCTAATCACCGCAATGAAAGACACATGCAGTACAATTTAAAGTGAATAAGTAGACAAAATACCTTTGGAGGTGGTTCATTTTCCCCAGTCATTATGTCCACGAGGGGGTAACCTTCTTTGCCATACAATCGGTAAGACCGTTTCTTACAAGGTATAGAGACCTAGTCACCAGAAAAATGAATAAAAGTTACAGATTGATCAGAGATGATACTGTAAGTTTCTTGGAACCCTGTTCAGACCTTTGAAACATCTTCAGAGAGTTTGATGCGAGGCTGGTTATTTATCTCCACAAGCTTGAAAACACAGCCTAAAGCGGCCTGAGCATAGCAAGTGACCAGATAGGTTCCGATTCCATATGCATCTACCTCATGACCCTTCATTTAAAGAAAGAAAAGGCTGAAACATTTACGACATCCAAATCTAATAAATGTTTCTAACATCATAAAAATGCACGAATTAACATATATCACCCTGCATCCATATTATATAAAAGGGTAAAAGAATAATGTGTTACTCTAAAAGCTTAAACTGATAGAATGGATGTAATTTGTTCTCTTTCCTACAACATTTTAGAAAAATACAACAATTCAGCAGGACAACTAGTTATAAGCTAAAAGCACCTGTCGTTGAGGACATAGTGATATAACTAGGAGCAGCCCAGTAAACCATAGTAGATGAAAAACAACAAAATGAGACAAGCACAGTCAATAATTACCTGGAAAACTTACAGGTGCGCAACACCTTAGAATCTTTTTAACACATTCATAAAGTACTCAAGCAATGAGCAGATACATTTTATTTGAATCAAGCAATGAGCAGATACATTTTCTTTGAAGCACATTTCATTAAGAGTATACCTGTTTGTTTAAAGCATCTAAAGTTTCCTCATTGAGATCATTACTAGCAGTAATGCTCATCTTTTCAAAACCAGACACTCCAAATTCTTTTTCAACAGTGCGGAAGAACTTGCGAGCCTCATAAGACAAATATGCTAAATCACCAGAGTCCAATCTAATGCCTACAGCTTTATACCTGTATAGCACATCATCTAAACTCAGCACAGAAAATGGCGAGGTTAAATAAATGAACATAGAGGCTTGTCAGTATGAAGAATAATGATGAAGAAACAGCAATATCACATTATCACCAGTCTAATATAAGAGGGAATGTATAGATTTCACGAGATTGAAAGTTCAAATAATATTTGAATTCTTAAGTTCCAACCCATGCTTCTAAGGATATGCAGTACTACAACCAATCCACAAAGCATGAGATTTTAATATTTAACCTGGGATTTACAATTCCCATCTACCCGTATAATAAAGAGGTAAAATACTAAAAACTTGAAGCAGAAATAGTAACACTCAAGGCTCAAATGGAAAGACATACCAAAAATGGAAAATGGAAACTGTTTGTCCACGTTCACGTAAGAGTAACTATTTTATTCAAGTAAAGAGGAAAGTACATGTATAAATCTTTCAGACATACCCCAAGTCATTGAGTGCTAGAGCAACTGCACAAAAGTTGGGAACCCCACTTCTTATAACCTGGGAAAATGAAGGTTGTTGTAGCACCAAACCCCGTTATTAACAAATAGGTATGATTAATATAAACGAAGAATTATGACCTAAACAAGAGCACAAACTGTAACAAATTTATAAACAATAAAAAATAAAATCAGTTGCATGAAATATAAAACAGTATATAACCCATGGTTTCTTATTAATATATACCGATTGACATGAACCAAGCTACATGTCATGCATACTTGTGTAAAATACATCACAAGATTTAGAAAGAAAATTCCGGAATTATTTTTTTAAAATAGAACCTAAGTAGGACAGAAGTTATTGAGTATTGAGAAGGAGATATATATGATATTCATAAATAGTTTTAACTAATAAAAAAAATGAGAGGTTCTCCGTGTTAACAACTTTCATTTTCTTTTTTTAAGAAATCCTTTTGTTTTTTAGAATTCACAAACAAACAGTAGTAGAAATGACTTGAGCAACTAATCCACTCAAAGCATCAGAAATTTAAATGTTGATTATGCATGAGTGACAGAAAGAAAGAGAGGAGGTATCTTGCGTGCACAGCAGAAAGCGTAAGAGGGTTTAGTAATTAAGTAAAAAATGTTCTCTTACATCATATGTGTCTACGAGAGCTAGAAAGTTATTGGGGAACGCCAAGGCATATGAGGTGAAAGCTGCTAGCTCACTCTGGTTTGTCTCACCAAACATGCCACTTAATGACTCTGACCACTGTGAAAAAAATCATTAAATACTGTGATAAATTTCAAGTAGGAAAAGAAAAACAGATAAATTACGAGTAGGAAAAGAAAAACAGTCCATAGATGAAATGCGAAAATTACTTCCCACATGAACCTACAGTTTCCTACAATTTAGCTGCGATGGTACAAGTGAAAAAACAGATGCAACAACTAGCATTTTCTTTATAGGAGGTATGTTGAAATTGAAGCCTTCAGAAGCATGAAATAAATTGAACTAATTGATCTGACTAAAATGCAATTGGACAGATGTGACAACTGCAAAGCAATCAAATCAAACAGTAGCAAATTACGGAAGAGGGAAAAAGGAAATATTAGACACAATTAGCTGCAAACACACAAATAACAAGGAGAGACAAGGAACATATTCATTTTGACAGGTTCAGTAGAAATTGTCTTGCCGAGTCCAAATTTCTGTTTCATTGCCATGACTGGTGCTAGTGTGCCACAATGTTTTCGGAAGACAAATGGATCATTTAAGGTCTTTCAAAAATTGAATGGAACTAAATCTTTGCCCAGTTAATAAGTTCATAGTAACTTATATCTCGAACTCAAACAAACAGCCTTCTCAGATCATACAAGTATATTTACTAACATTAAATCAATGGATACTGATAAATCATGCCAGTATAATATAAAGCAAATAGTCCCAATCCAAAGAAAACCTGAATTTTGCTCAACCATGTCTGAACCAGACTGACAAAATCCTCACATGTATGAGATCCATCGGAGCTTTTAAGTGATTTCTCTATAATCTCATCAGGGCTCTGCAAATTGGCAGATAAATTAGACCAACAATAATGAAGGTGTAGACCAATTACAAGTTTACAACTAGGGAAATATTTTCTCTAATGCAATTCAATCCAGTTACCTTCTTAAAATAAATCCAGATAAGCAGAGAACAGGGTAGAAAAGCACAAAAAGTAGTTGATAAACGAATTAAAAAAAAGGAGGAAAGAGGAACACATTCTATAGAAGCACCTACAAAGTACTTTCTGAAAAAGAAATTTAAACTTTCTGAAAAAGAAATTTATCAACTGCTTCTTTCGAAAATCAATCAATTTCTTTATCCCAAAAGCTCATGTATTTTACCTAAAAACAGCATAATACAATACGAAAGCACTTAAGCTATTCGGAAGCGCTTTTTCAAGGTGCCAAAGGTACTCCAAAACAATTATTTTGGATCAGGATATGTTTTCTTGGCCTGAAAATCTAGTATGACAATTCAAGACTTAGAGTGAAACTTGATCTATAACAGAAATTCTGGTAACCAAGTATGTGGCTTCCCTATTTAGATTCGGATAAACACAATGTTCATGGCCATAAGCTCTTTAAAAGGATCTCACTTCTCATCTAAAGAAATGCAAAGTAACATTTCAAAGAAACAGCTAGTGAGAATCAATGGAAAATGAGAGTACCAAGAATATTCAAACACTATAAAGCTATCACCAAACAAGATGGTATAGTTAAAACCAACTTGTATTATGCAAATTCTTTTGCATAATATAGCGCATTTTATGACTAATAAAAATACATTTATTAAATCTTCCTATCAAATTTACTAACCATAAATGAGCTAACAAATGCGTGTGAATGCGTTCCACGAAGAGGTATCCCAAATAACTTCCCAGCTGCGACATTGCTTTTAACAAAAAACACAAAAGCAAACAGAAGACGGACCAAATATCAGTTAAGATCAATAACCAAGGTACTTGAAGATAAGGTGGAGAATTCAAGTTCTAAGTTATATGAAGACCAATCAAACGAGAGGACAATTGAAACTTTTCCTTTCTTCACTTCTGTGGAAATCTACACTTGGTGATTTCCATTCCATTATGGTGAATCTATAAAAATGTCTCCTATCATATCTAACTAACTAGCACACAACAGCATTTGACCAACAGAAAGCTACGGCACAGCCCATTATAAGAAATATGACACAGTAGCTTACGAACAGGCAGAGTTAATTTCCACTTCAATGAGTTCTATTAACCATCATATCATCATGAGCATGTAACACAAAAAGGTAAACTTTGGGATAATAGGTCCGTTATCATTCCCTTTGTCCTTGATTTTAAAGAGATTCAAACATAACAGAACCAAATTGTTAAAAATGTAATGAATTCAATTTGAATTGTATTTGAAACTTAACCGGAATAATATTATAAATGAGTTATTCAGATATGCTTAGAACTTAGAAGGAACTACAAATTGATATGAGAAACGACTGCAAATCCTAGAAATATTTTCAGCAAAAATCACCTTGTCGCATCAAATCCTCCCATGTAGCAGTATTTAGATGCTCCTATTCCTCCATCAGGTCCCTAAATATAAAATAAAGTTAACTATTCTTATGAACAGATAAAAATCAGCAGTTCAAATAAAAGATTGAAAATAAATGTGAGAAACCTGAGCCCGTCGAAGGCCAAACTCGAGTAGCATTTTAGACTTTCCAGCAACAAATCGATGCCTTGCAGCATTTGTAGCCACTAAAGATGCATAATTAATAAGATTCAAAAATGGAGTTTCCAGCAATTGAACCACCTAAAACAATAAAATATAACAATTAAGAATAATTTAACAATAAAATTAAAAAAAAATTCCAGCTCAACAAATACTCAATTCAAGAAAGACGAAATAAATACAATAACTATCACATTTGGATATGGTGATATGGGGAGAAAAGCTACTTTAATGTTACTCACAGCAGTTGGCCCTTCAACTCGCAGCAGGGGTACCTTGGGGAAGACAACTGATCCCTCTGAAATAGCATACACTTCAACATCAGAACAGTCGATTCCTCTAAGATAATCGAAGAAGCCATCCTAAGTTGTTTTTTTAAAAAAAAAAAAAAAAAAAAAAGAAAGAAAAAAGAAAAGGAAAAAGCAAATAAATTAATTGGTTAATAATTTATAAGATAACAATATAATTTGCGTGTAATATTGACAAATCACGGATTATATGGAAAGCACCAACATATATCACAAATAAATTTTGTGCCATAACTAGAAAGAACATAAAACCAAAACTTTATTATTTTCGATGTTCGTTCATATCAGTACAGCCATTCAACTTATTATATATCACGATATAAAGAGATGCAAATATGATTGATAATAACAGTTAAGCAACTAAGTTGTTTTTATACCTTTAGGGTAAACAAGAGCAACTGAGACCCAAAATAAAATGCCAAAATTGTCTAAATTCAGGAATCTATTGCTAGCTTTCTCCCCAGTCTAACAATAATTATGCCCAAGTTGCATCTAGAGAAAGTGCTTACATGCCCAAGTACACCTACTAAGGTACTTTACATATTGGTAAAAACGAACTGTCCAAATATTTCTACTAGTTCATCAAAAACTGCATAAGCGTAGCTGCAAAACAAAGTTAAAGAAGCTTTTCTAAAATACAAGTGCCGATTCTCATGTCATTAGACACATTTGCAACAAAATCTATGATAGTGAGAGAGAAACTAATTAACGTTCAGGTTGTTAAGCACAAAAAGATTCAAAATCCAAGAGATATTATGCAAGTATATCCACTAATGCACAATTGTTAAAATATATCACCTAAGCAACCCGAAGAGGTAAGTGAAAATCACATCACCCCTTGGCCTCAAAAGCTTTTAAGTTAAAGACGTATGAGAGATAAGATTTATATGTTAAAGGTCATCGTAATTAATGTGAATGAAGGAAAACAGTGGATATCAGATCCCTCCTATCAGTGAAGGCCTTCATGACCAAATCAAGCAAATAGCGCGCATTTTTCTCTTCTTATTAGGAAAGTTATCTTGAAAGTTAAAAAACATAAATAAAAAACAGGGGAAGCACCATATACTTCTTTAATCTTAAAGAGAACTTCATTAAATGATTTTATTCTAAAAACATAAAACAAAACCAGCTTGCAATACCTCACAGGAATCAGGCAGGCTATCACGGACAAAAGAGATCTCGTCCTCAGTCAATTTGAAGTTAGCAATGAACCTTATGCATTCTTCTAAACCAGCAAAAATTGTATATTCACCACCAAATGGACTCTTCCGAAAATATAAATCAAACCTGATGCACACATCATCATCCACACAAAAACACTTAGAAAGCCACTCACAGATCACTAGTACATTCCAACTTCAAAGAATTTTTTTAATTTTGCCGTATCGAATAAATCGAAATCCCTAGCTTTTCCTATCTTATTAACTTTCAAACTTAATCCCTAGCTTTTCCTATCTTATTAACTTTCAATTTTAACTCCACAATAATGGGCGCTAAATTCAATTGATAGTGAGCTCGCATTAATCAGCAATAAATTCCTTAACAATAATACAAAACAAATTAAGTTATACACAAAACTAAGTAATTAAATATTGAAAGAAGCCGAGTTTGGATAGCGAGAAAATTGAATGGACAAGAGACAGTTACATACACAGCACGTTCGCGGTGCTTGCCGGCTTTCCAATAAGCATAAGCCATGGTGAACTGATAAAGATCGTTTAACAGAGGCGTAACCATCGGGTTAGTCGGGCCCGAAACGACCTGACTCGCTCCGTTTCCACTCGGACCATTCGCTTTCCCCTCCATTTTCATTCACAAAATTGTTTTCGTGTTTTTTTTTTTTTTTTTTCCTGTTTATATATATATATATATATATATATATATATATATATGTTTATATAAAGAGAGAGATGATTGGGAAGGGAATGAGAGTCTTTCTTGTAAATAAAAATTGATGGCTTTGGAAAACAGAAAGGGGCAGTTTGTTGAATTGTGGAAAAAAAGACCGTTAAAACCGAAGAAAGTGTGTTTTAAGAAACACGTTTGGGAGGATGAGAACCAAGGGAAATGAAGGCACCGTCATCAAATCAAATTTGTGCACTATGAATTGAGGCCACTACTACACGTGGTCAAGACGCTCTCTCTTTCTATGGTATATTCGTCATAACATTTTTTTTTATTTTTTTATTTAAATTTAGACATTAAATTTAAAAAATAAAATTAAAAATACTCGTAATGGTTGTGTGTGTATTGATATTGTTTATTTACCTCTTAATAAATAAATATATATATATATATATATATATATATATATATATATATATATATATATATATACATTATGTGTTTTAAAATATTTTCAAGTGGTTAAGAAATATTAAAAGATATGATCCATATCCTTAGAGTGGCATCGTAAAGGTTAAAGCACAAAATGTATTATAAACATTACAGTGCCATTTTGCATTAGGACAGGACATTTTATGACACAACCCGAGTTGTTTGTTATTGGTTCCTCGTCCAAGAAGTTTGTCTTAGGTTGTGCGCAATTGCTGTTGCTTTCATAGCAGTAACCTAATACAAAGCATAATGTTATTTTCCTGTTGTCGAAATGTGACATAGTTTCATAATATTCATTATATTCCTTTTCTTGTGTTAGCATATATTCTTATTCTATAGAAATATGTGTATAGTTAGTTGCCTACTTGGTAAATTTGTTGTTTGATTGGCGAAAATAGATACATTGAATGATGGACAAATTCAAGTGGTGTAAAGACTTCAAATCAATGATTTAAAATTTGGACCATCCGGCCGATCCGACCTATTGATCCGTGCACCGGTCATCTGACCAGTCCGGAAGATCCTCAAAAATCCGCTTGTCATTGACCCGGTCCAAGATTCGGTAACCCGGTTACGGGTCGGACGAGTTTTGACTTTTAAAAAAAATTATTCAAATTAAAATAAAAACTAATTTATTGTTATATTTTGGTTATAATTTTATTAAAATTAGTGTTAATTATAATTTTTTGAAAATTTATTCATTTTTATCATATTTTTATATAAATACATAATAAAATAATAATTTATTATCAGTTCTGAATTGATCCCAATTGAACCTCAATCCAACCTCTGATCTTTGACCCTCTCATTATCCGGATCGATAAACCGAACCGGATTTTAAAACACTACTCCAAATGGATTATCACGATGTTCTCGCTAACCCATTTGAAGGGCCAAGCGAAGGAGTAAATCTTTGGTGCAACAGTGGTATAGATGACGTGGTACCACCAACCAATTAAAAAATAACATGTTTAAATTTTTTCCTATTTTTTAGTTGTTTTTTGACTTTTTAGCACGCGTGGCAAATGATGATTGGCTTGTTGCATGGATGACGTGGTACCACTGTTGCACCAAAGATTTTCTCCAAGCGAAGACAAAACTTTGAAATATTATTATATTTCCAATTAAATTCAATTCAATACCTAATTAATGCTTTCCGAAGCCTTGGCTTTGAATTGAATTTTAGATGTGAACCTCTCTCTCTCATTAGGCAAACAACAGGTGTCTGGAAAATATGGACTTAGAAAGCACCAGCAAAGAAAGCTGCAGGCATCTAATCTGAACCGAGAGTTTTAAACTTGAAATTGCCCAGAAACACACAAAACAAGCAATATCTCTATACTCGAGAGGGGTGAATTGAGTAATAATTTAAAATTACGGTATTAAATTTTTTGTCGATTTTATGATAATAATTAGTAGTTATTTTTTTCTCCAATGGGCGTGGCTTAGTGGTGTAGGGCTCAGAATCTCACCTTAAAGTACTGAATTCGAATTCAGGGAGTGTGTTTCTTATAAAGCTTGGGACAACCGGGGGTTTTACCTGCTCCGCTTAAGCCCGGAATGGATGGTTTGGTGGCGGGGTTTCCAACGATTCAAAAAAAAATTAATAACTTTACAAATTAAGCTTATCAATCAATTTCTCAATCACAATACATTACCAATATATAAATACAAAATAAACTTGCGATAATATAAAAGAGTTTAGGGATACAGAAAATTGACACCGTATTTATAGTGGTTCGGTCAACGATGCCTACGTCCACTCCTCCAAACCGTGCTTGAAGCTTTCTACTAAGTTGAATCCACAACTTACACCGAGTTTTTCGTGGCTCACTCACAACTAAGAGTTTTGTCCATTAGGTTCACTTCAAACCTTTACACACGAGTTTTGTCCTAGATTCACTCTTAAACATTTACAATGAGTTTTGTTTCTAAGCTTACTCACAACCTTTACACAAATTACCATTTTGAGTATACACACTCAACAATGGATTTCACTACCACAAGTGTATGAATATGAAGATTTAAGGTACAACTTGGGCACTCACAAAAGATAAGAAAGTTTAAGGATTTGAGTTGCTAACCCAATAAATCTAAGCTCACTACAAATGATATAAAGGTGTAGTGTGTGAGTTTGATTATGAGAGTGTATGATTAAAAAGGTTTAATAAAACTTCATGTTTTTGCTTGTTAGCAAATGTATGAAGGTGTTGTTACTTTGTAAAAATGGATTTTGGGCTCAATTTATAGAGAATGTGAAAAACGGCTCATACTCTCTGTCTGAGAGCGGCATACTGATCTCAGAGATCGCCATGTCGGTCCTGCAAAATATAACGGCTACATTACCATTGAAGATTAAAACGTAATACCGGATTACCGATCGATATGGAGGCTGGTATGCCGGTTAGCTTACCAGTATGGGGATCGGTATGAACTGTCTCAGTTCATGTAGCTGTGTAAACTTCAGCTGACCAGTATGGAGCAGTCCAGTTCCAGAGAGCATGCAAATTTGTTCAAGGCATAGCAAGATCACGGGTATGCCGGTGTGGGGGAACAGTCACAGTGCAGAAAATGCAGAACTCGAAAGTTGAAAACATTTTGCACATTACCCTAATGCATCTAAATGAATGTGCATATTACCAATGAGCTGAGAGACTTAAATTATCAACTCACTTACAAATAGAGTCCTAAGCTAAGATCACATTAGATTTCTTCAATAGGCGTATGAATCTTCACATTCATTGTTCTTTGCGACCAATGTGCTTCGACATCTTTTTGTAATGTCCATTAATGCTCGTCGAAGTCTTCTAGTATTGCATCATCAAAATTTATCTTGAGAATAAGTCGCTAATAAAATTATATTTGAATTGATGGAAATAATGATTTATAATAAATTGTAACTTAAAATTTTAAAAATTATTATTTAGTTGGATGTAATATATAATGGTGGAATGGAGCTGAACAAAAGAATCATTGATATACAATGAAATGAATGTAACTTAATAAAAAAAATAGAATTATTTTTAAAATCTATTTAATTTAATTTAACATTTTAGGATTCCTAAAAGTTGTTTCCAACCCAAAGGGAAGTTTCTGTGATCATTATATTTGGCATATTAGGTTGTTTAATGCAGTGACTCATTTTCCACACCAAAGCCCATTCTCATCCGGGGTAGTGCTATAATTGGTGCTTTGGTGGCAGTAACCCCGTCATGCATGTTATTGTTAATACACCTAAAACAGAATCAAGACAAAAAAAAAATTTGAGGACCAGACTCGAGTACCTTAACTATCACCACCATTATTGTCTTGAATTATCCTAAATTTTGAAGAGTATTAGACGAGTTTTTAAAATAAGATATTTGTCGAAAAATGATAAAAATTATAAAAATCATATTATATATTTAGAATTGAGATTTTTTTAAGATTTTGGACCCCTTTGTTGACGGCTGATTTTGGTCTCAGGAAAATATGGGAATATTACTCCCGAGACAATCCTCTCTCAATAGTGAATTTGTTCGGTTAAGGGGGAACCAAAAGCAAATTTAGCAAAAGAAAGATAAATACACCAATCAACAAGGAGATTTAACGTGGTTCGGCGGATCAGATCCCACCTACGTCCACGGGCACAAAACGAATGATACTTTTATTACTGAGATATGATTCTCTGATATCTCTTGTGTTTACAAGTCTGATCGTAATGATCTTGATATTGATTCCGACTCCTTTTGATTCTGATGCCTCTTACGCACACTCTACCCTCCTATTTATAATAGTGTAGAAATCAGATTCCTTCTCCTACAAGAATTTCCTAGTTGAAACAATTTCTCTTTCCCATAAGGATTCCTAGTCAAAAACTATCTTCACTTCCTTTATCCTACTAGGACACTGACTTACTAGTTTACCCCATGAAAGTAGGATAACTTATTATCTTGTCCGTAAAAATAAGATGTCTTATCTTCTGGAGCACGTCTCGCCATATGCTCGGTCTTCATGAGGTCGGTCATGATGGTCATTTGAGCTGAGAATGCTGCTACCGATCTGATAATGCTCGGTCATCCGAACCAAAGTGGTCGGTCACCTATCATCAAGTGTTCGGTCTCTACCTGTTGGCTTTATAACACTCATGTGCTCGGGTCGGCATTAATGATTTTGACCGAGAAGAGAATTACCCTTTTTACCCCTGTCGTACTCCTTAAATAACATAGGTCCTGAAAACACCATCAAAATCTGTCCCCTAGTTCTCGGTAACAACGAGTTTGCAAGTTGATGCCGGGAACTATAAAAAAAGATGGTGTGCAGATGAATCTGTCGGTGTTCACTCCAGGAACCGCAGAGAAAAATGCCTTGGCTGCAAATCTGGTCCTTCTTGCCACCCTCATGTGCTCAGTCAACGAGGATCCCGATATCTACCCGTGGAGAAAATGCTTTGCCTTTATGCTGATGACGATCGACTCGGTGGGACGTAACCCGACCCCGAGCTGAGAAGAACATTTGGCTCTGGGGAATGTCACTTCCCCATACCAATAGAGGGCCGACCTTGGGGGAGATGCTCTGATCCCATACCGATGATAAGTCACTCGGTGGGATGTATCACGACCCCGAGCTGAAGAAAGACTTGGCTCTGGGGGAATATTACATCCCCAGTCCAAAGAAGCCGACTCGGTGGGACGTAACCCGACCCCGAGCTGAAACAAACATCGATCTCGGCGGTACAAGAGCAGACCCGAGCCGGAAAGAAACATCGGTCTCGGCGGTACAAGAGCAGACCCGAGCCGGAAAGAAACATTGGTCTCGGCGGTACAAGAGCATACCCGAGCCAGAAAGATACAAGTGGCCTCGGCGGAACGAATCCAGCCCCAAGCCGATTAACCAAATGGCCTCGGCGGAACAAATCCAGCCCCGAGCCGATTAATCCTTGAGACTTATTCAGAAGGGAAGTGAATCAATCTTTTGAAGCCCTACCGAATCTGGCACGGGCGTCCCCTTGTCAGACCAGTGAAAAACAAAAACAAAACTTTGGAAAATAAAATTAAAAGGCGGGGGTGACCTAGCACTTATCCAAGAGCAAAACGTTTAAGTGTAAACAATCAGCACGGATTCCTTAAAACAGCGTCATGTCCGAGGTTTCCAAAACACAATCCTGAATCTTTCAATTCAGAGTCCCGGCGAACCAGGATTTGGATCAAAGAGCGTTTAGAATGGTAAGGGCACATCCTCTATACTTCAGGTTGCCATGGAGCCTGTGTATTGTTTGAGGGCTCCTTCTTACAACGCTGGAGCAAGCATACGCAACGAGGGCACAATCCCTCCCCGTGCTATACTACTCACGGATCCGAACGATCAAAAATATGGATAAAAGAGTGTCCGAAATATTAAGGGCATGTTCCTTCTTATGTTCGGTAACACTGGACTAAGCAATCGCTACGAGGGCATGATCCCTCCTCGTGTTATGCTTCTCACGGATTTGAATGATCGAAGAAATATGAATGGATCAAATAGTGTCCGAAGCATTAAGGGAATGCTCCTCCTTATGCTCGGTAACACTGGAGCAAACAAACGCCACGAGGGTATCATCCCTCCTCGTGCTATACTTCTCACGGATCCAAATGACCAAATAGGTAGGGATCAAAGAGTGTCTGAAGCATTAAGGGAATGCTCCTCCTTATGCTCGGTAATACTGGAGCAAGCAAACGCCACGAGGGTATCATCCTTCCTCGTGCTATACCTCTCATGGATCCGAATGATCAAAGAAATAGGGTTCAAAGAGTGTCTGAAATATTAAGGGTATATTCCTCCTTATGTTCGGTAACACTGGAGCAAGCAAACGCCACAAGAGTATCATCCATCCTCGTGCTATACCTCTCATGGATCCGAATGATCAAAGAAATAGGGATCAAAGAGTGTCCAAAATATTAATGGTATATTCCTCCTTATGTTCGGTAACACTGGAGCAAGCAAACGCCACGGGGGTATCATCCATCCCCGTGCTATGCTTCCCACAGATCCAAATGATCAAGGAAATAGGGATCAAATAGTGTCCGAGACATTAAGGGCATTTTCCTCCTTATGTTCGGTAACACTGGAGCAAGAAATCGCCACGGGGGTATCATCTCTCTCCGTTCTATGCTTCCCACGGATCCGAATGATCAAGGGAATAGAGATCAAAGAGTGTCCGAGACATTAAGGGCATTTTCCTCTTTATGTTCGGTAACACTGGGGCAAGCAATCGCTACGGGGGTATCATCCCTCCCCATGCTATACTTCCCACGGATCCGAATGATCGAGGAAATATGGATCAAAGAGTGTCTGAGACATTAAGGGCATTTTCCTCCTTATGCTCGGTAACATTGGGGCAAGCAATCGCTACGGGGGTATCATCCATCCCCGTGCTATGCTTCCTACGGATCTGAATGATCGAGGAAATAGGGATCAAAGAGTGTCTGAGACATTAAGGGAATTTTCCTCCTTATGTTCGGTAATACTGGAGCAAGCAATCGCCACGGGGGTATCATCCTTCCCCGTGCTATGATTCTCACGGATCCATTGGGTAGGCAAAGCATATGGTAACGCATCCCTTGCGTTGTATCTCCCAAATCGGTCAGGCAGGTTATCCTACGGGGGCACTCCCTCCCCGTGATTACCATCCCGGAATGTCCCTTATGAATGCAAGTCATATGGTAGTTCTGCTTTAGTTTCGGGGGTTCGACTCTACTACGAAAGGCTTCGCGTGCTCTCTTATGTGCTTCATTCATCTTCTTTTGATTCAGTCTTGATCCTCAAAAATGACATGAGTTAGGTCGAAGTACTTCTGCCCGAGGTTTCTATGGTAGCACCTGTGATTGGTATGTCAAGGGTTTGGTGTCTTTCCTGACCCCAAATCATCCCTCCTGCTTCATGAGCCTTAATTCCCCAATTGTCCTTTTAGGAACGCGGGCCCCTTTGAAGTGCCGCACAAATGATTTTTTGAGTTGCGCGAAGTTGCGGATGCTCCCTGGGGTAAGACTTATGTACCATAGAATGGCGGATCCGCCTAGGGTTAGGGGGATACTTTGCAAACGGCATCCCCTACTACTCATTGGACTTCCATTAATAGGAAAAAGCTTTCAATATGGGATTTTGGGTCAGTATGGCCCTTGCACGATGTCATGGTAGGCATGTTGAATCGTCTCGGGAATTTTTCCGACCTTATTTCTTCTACGATGGGAGATTCCTCCTTACCGTCCCGGGCATCTCCTGCATCGGTCTTGAGGTTTATTCCCCACTTGGCCATCTCTTTCCTCAACCAAGACCTCATGTTGCTATCTGAGTTACCATGCCGCCTCCTGCGGCCTTCTTCGTGTCTATTTCCCCGGGTGTGGCGCTCCTCATGACTTGAGGTCTCTCGTTCAGCCTCGTCATACTTCATTTTTCCATTCTGATGTTTCGGGGGCTATCATAGGAGGAATCTGGCGGCGGCTGTCTTCTTCTCTTCTTCTTCTTCCCACGTGTCCTCCGTTTGTGAATCTTTTTCTACTACTACGGATTTTACCCCGTAGGGGCCCCTCCTTCTGAGTCTATCGTCTTCACTTGTATCTACAACATTTTTTCCTTCCGCCGTCTCACATCTTCTCTGACTGGTTCCGGCTTCAAATCTCTCGTTGTTCCTCTCTTCCATCCTTTCTAGTTGGTGCATCATGGATTTTAGAAGGGCTTGGTTTTCCTCTCTCTTTCTTTCCTCATGTTTTCTTCTATCTTCTCTACCCAGTCCGTAGTTGGACTTCCAGATGATCGGCGATTTCCGTCTTCTGCCATTGTCTTACCACATGTGCTGCTTTTCGTTGAATTCCCCACAGACGGCGCCAACTGTTGACAGCTGATTTTGGTCTCAAGGCAATATGGGAATATTACTCCCGAGACAATCCTCTCTCAATAGTGAATTTGTTCGGTTAAGGGGGAACCAAAAGCAAATTTAGCAAAAGAAAGATAAATACACCAATCAACAAGGAGATTTAACGTGGTTCGGCGGATCAGATCCCACCTACGTCCACGAACACAAAACGAATGATACTTTTATTACGGAGATATGCTTCTCTGATATCTCTTGTGTTTACAAGTCTGATCGTAATGATCTTCATATTGATTCTGATTCTGATTCTCCCCTCCCTTACGCACACTCTACCCTCCTATTTATAATAGTGTAGAAATCAGATTCCTTCTTCTACAAGAATTTCCTAGTTGAAACAATTTCTCTTTCCCATAAGGATTCCTAGTCAAAAACTACCTTCACTTCATTTATCCTACTAGGACACTGACTTACTAGTTTACCCCATGAAAGTAGGATAACTTATTATCTTGTCCGTAAAAATAGGATGCCTTATCTTCTGGAGCACGTCTCGCCATATGCTCGGTCTTCATGAGGTCGGTCATGATGGTCCTTTGAGCTGAGAATGCTACTACCGATTTGATAATTCTCGGTCATCCGAACCAAAGTGGTCGGTCACCTATTATCAAGTGTTCGGTCTCTACCTGTTGGCTTTATAACACTCAAGTGCTCGGGTCGGCATTAATGATTTCGACCGAGAAGGGAATTACCCTTTTTACCCCTGCCATACTCCTTAAATAACATAGGTCCTGAAAACACCATCAACACCCTTAATTGGGGTAAAATTTTGAATCTCTAATCAATCTGTGCCGATTTTCTTCAGGATTATCTCTCTGATCACCGCTGCTGTTTTTTTTCAAACTAACAACCATATTTGGATCAGTTTCTTTGCTCGACCTATACTAGTGCACAATTTAAGATTGCCAGACCAACATCAATAATATATACAGCATTAATTTGGGGCTACCAACTATTCTAACCATTTTCTTTTTTCTGGCTATTCTCATAATTTTTTATTTTTTTTTGGTTGAACGGGCTACATGATACACTCCGCATTTAGGCACTTTTCCTATAGCAACCTTTAAATCAAATTTTACATTTATACTTGGATATATTTCAACATCACGTCCAAGGGTAAGATTTCAATTGAGTATTACGTTGTGGCTCCATCGTCATCCATATCTGTTATGGGTCAAAACAAGGAAGGACAAAAGGGCCCAATTGAATGGAGCAAGCCCACCAACACGAGAAGCCCAATAAAGAGGAATTCCAGTCTAAAACATCCAATACCAGCCTTGGCTCGCTCGTCGCGTGGAACACAATAATCAACCTCGCAAGAGTCAACCTCGCAGAAGACATCCAGGATGCGACCTGCCCCTGAAGACACAATGAACTTATTTCGTCCCCACGACTCAGCTCGCTGGACACATCACATGCGACTTGGGTGCCACGGGACGATAAGTTCTTAAGAACTCATGTTCCCTGCTCGCATATAGTCCTAGAACATCCAATTGAGGGAAGAGAAACATCTCAGCAGTTAGCAAATTAAAATAATAATAACCCCAATAAATTAGGGTCAGTTATTACCCATAATATCTTCAATGGATACCAAGTTCATACCATTATAACGCCTCCTCAACACCATAAATAGAGGGGGAGTCCATTGTAGCATGGAGAAAGTACCAAAATTCTATCAAAATCAGAGGGAAAATTAAAAGCTCAGAATAAGTCACTAATTTTATGAAAATATTGACTCGTGGACGAAAGCCTTAAGATTGTTGAACCACGTTAAATACAAGGCTCCATCCTTTTATTTCGTTTGATCTCAGTGTTGATCATTTTTTACCGTCAATACTTTAGCGCTAGAAGGAGGGTCTCAGAGAAAAGCTCCACAAAACTCTGATGACGAACCTGCAAAGAAGAGACAACAGCCATATTATTTCAAACAACAACGTTGGTCGAAGAAGCTCACACACCGATGGTGACAGCATGCCTCCCCAGATCCTTCCAATTTCGGCTAAGGATATGAGAGGAGGAAACGATGCGCCTGGGAATCAAGATATGGAGCAAGATAACGCGGGCCAACCCCGTGACCTCCAGGTATAGGTTGTGAGGCAGAACGAGCTAGAAAATACGATGCGCGAGATGTTATGAACAATAACATGGCCGGCTCAGAACCAACTCCTCCCGAGCAGTGAAACAGAGGACTACAAAGAGCTTGTGAGGTTGCAAGGAGCAGTCACAGACATTTTCAATAAGTCTCATCTTAGAGCCGAACCAGTGACCACGAGCAAGAAAACACCAACACACAGGACGAGAGCGCGAGCCGGGAGGTTCACTCGGCCAATGAGCTAACAGTCGTGGCCCATTCATTTTCACTAACGACCTTAGTCGTCGCCATGTGCAGCTCAGTAGGAACAAAGGTGAATGGTCAGCTTATAGCCCCGCTGATAGAGAAGAGGAACAACGGCACCGACCCGAATACCATGGCCTTGGAGAAGCGCCCAGCGCTTAAAGGCTGGTCATGCACGACAAAATAATAGATAGGGCGGATCATGACATCAGTAGCTGTGACAGATACAAGACCGAACTGATTTCCCCTACAGATCGAGAAACAAGATTAGGAGGTCGGTATCGCAAGCCTCAAGAGGGCATGATAATGGCATATGCGAGCTCATGCGACGTCTGGAAAGGTTGGGGCAAGAATGGGTTACACATGAAGAACCTATAAACAGATACACTGAGCGAAGCCCATTCACGCAAGAGATCACCAATGAGTTGTTGCCTGATCGTTTCAAGTGTAGGGAACACTTTCCCTCACACGCAGAAGCAGCTTAGGCACCCAGGATCGACCTTAAAAATTTTCTGCTCTCCTCATATAAATCAAGAAATTTTCTACCAAAAAATCTAGATCTGAACAGCCTCATTTTTTATTCATTGCCGAATGCTCATCACACATGAGCAATGAAGCACAGTGACCTTTGGTCTCCAATGCAATATCAAAACACCATGCGCAATTTGTGCACTTCTTTGATCAATATGCGCAAACTTGTATCATGTGCACGCCACCTTTGATCATATTCGCCTTACTTTTAATCATGTGGCTTGCGCCACTTGATCATGTTGTTGTTGATCATGTGCATCACCATAGTCAGCCACGTCCAGATCACTGACAATTCACAAGTAAAATTCATGGCATTGTCACAGTGCGCCACATAGTTGTGTTGTGATTCTCTGATCACTTTAGAATATGTTTGAGGAAAAAACTGAATCACTCTATTACTTACAAGAATAGATACAAAGTGTTTAAACTTTACAAATATAAAAAACCTCACACACTCTCTAAGCTTTCTACTGAAGCTTACACACACTCTTTGGGGTACCAAAAAACACACTGCAATGCTCTATATTTATAGTGCAGAGCTTGGATCACAAATTCAAAGAATGAACAGTAACTCCACATTTCACTCCCTGATTTTGTGGAATCCACCGAAAGTTTGCATGTCTTCATGCATGTAATTTCTTCATGGCATTTGTCATTCCACCGAAAGTTTCTTGGTTGCTACTCTTCATTGCTTGCAGCTGGATCTTGGCTGCTACTCTTCATTGCTTGCAGCTGGATCTTCTAGACATGATATCCAACTTGCATGCTTCAAGCTGGATCTCAACAATTATCCCCCACTAGCTGCATCTGATGCAATTGTCATCTGACAGCTATCCAGGCTATGTCTCTGCACAACTCTAGCTTATCCCGAGTAACCACCTTTGTTAACATGTCGACTGGATTCTCATCTGTAGGGATCTTCACTAGTTTCAGTCGTTGTTGATCCATCACCTCGCGTATCCAATGATAGCGAATATCAATGTGCTTCATCCGGGAATGATACATTGAGTTCTTGCTCAGGTCCAGAGCATTCTGACTGTCACAATGTATCTTGTATTCTGTCTGCTTGATCCATAACTCTTGGAGAAAACGCTTTAGCCACAACATTTCTTTTCATGTCTCAGCTATAGCGATGTACTCAGCTTCTGTTGTGGATAATGCAATACACCTTTGCAATCTCGACTGCCATGACACAACTCCCCCTGCAAAAGTGTAGATGAAACCTGATGTAGATTTCCTACCATCAATAAAATTGTAGAGTCCAACTTGCATGAAGCTGTTTTGCATGAAGCATGAAGCTGCCAAGAAGCTTCCCACCATGTTCCAGCAAGGTCCAGCTAGCATCATCAACATGAGGAATGAAGCCAATGTGACTTTCGGTGGATCCATAAATCAGGAGAAATTAGAGGAAATCACTATGCATTTGTTGAAAATCAGAGCCAACATTTGGCTATAAATACTGAGCTCGGTTTTGAGCTTAAAGCACCCCAAAGAGTGTGTGTAAGCTTCAGTAGAAAGTTTAGAGAGTTTGTGAGGTTTTTTGTATTTTGTAAAGTTTAAACACATTGTATCTATTCTTGTAAATAATAGAGTGATTCAGTTTTTTCCTCAAACACATTCTAAAGTGATCAGAGAATCACAACAAGTGGTATCAAAAGCTTTGGTTCTACTTTGGGGTCGTAAAACCGAAGAACGGAACTTGGTTTTGAAAATTCGAGTTCCGGCAAAGTTGTCAAAAATCAAATTTAAGGGTACCATCAACTAGTTCACGTCGAGATGAGTTCGGAGGTATTTTCCGGCTACCGATTGAAGGCTCCACGACGCCGCACGCACCGACACGCACCAGTGAGTGAAGTCCAGTCTCATCACGCGCGTCACGCACCATTCCATGTTGAAGACGATTACGTGGCGACACGTCAGCGCCATACCATCTGCCACGCAAGCCGAATCTGCCACGTCGACGTCAACATCAGCAACCAGTCAGCAGCCACGTCAGCCGCCACGTCATCTGACATGTGGCATCCACGTCAGCAAGCCGGTCCCACTTTTACCACATCAGCACTGCCACGTCAGCTGCCACCTTAGCATACTGGTAAATTCTATTTAGCCCCATGAAGTCTTTGAAATTTACAGTTTTGCCCCATATGTTTTAGAAATTTACAAATCAGCCCATGTGTCGGATTTAGACCAACGAAGTGTCTATTCCACCATTTTTGATTGTTCTAGACGCAACGGTGACCTCCTATTTGTGAAATTTAGCCCCAATTTTAACCTATTTTCATTTTAAACACTAAAACTTAAAATGAAAATGGAAGATTCATCTTCTGGCGCAATGATTAAACTGGTTGCAACTAATTACTCCCTCTGGAGACCTCAGATGATAGATTTCTTGCATTGCAAAGATCTGTTTGATGTCATCGAGTTGAAGGGAGTGAAACCAGAATCTATTAAAGATTATGACTGGAATAAACTCAATAATAGAACTCTGGGTCAGATTAGGTAGTGGATCGGCCATAATGTCTTCCACCACGTAGCACAGAATACAGATGCCTATGAAATGTGGAGGAAATTGGAAGACATGTTCCAGGCCAAAACAGCTCGGAATAAAGCCTTAATCATGAGGCGTTTGTGAACCTGAAGCTACAGAATGGAACTTCCATTGCTAAACACACAAACGAGTTCCAAAGCCTGGTGAACTAGTTATCTGCAGTAGACATGCAACTGGCAGATGAAGTTCAAGCCCTCTTGCTACTCAGTTCTCTTTCTGATAGCTGGAAGACATTGGTGGTTACTCTCAGCAATTCCGCTCTAGGAGGTAAAGTTACCATGCCTATGGTAAAAGATGCCCTGTCGAATGAGGAGTCCAGGAGAAAAGATGATGGCTCAGAACAGACATAAGCCTTCATCACAGAGACTCGAGGAAGACATCAAGGAAGAGAAGAAGAGAGAGGCAGAAGCACAACATGGGGCAGATCCTCAGATGGTAGGAAGCCTACCTATAAGTGCTATCATTGTGGTATTGTAGGCCACCTAAAGAAGAATTTCTGAAAACTCCAACGAGAGTAGAGACAAGGCAATCACCAGCCAAAGAATGATGAAGAAGAGACATTATTCGTTGTCCAAGCAGATGTAGCAATATGCTCCATGCAGGAAGAGACATGTCTTCACAACGCAACCCAAAATGTTGAGTGGGTGGTAGATACTGCAGCATCTTACCACATCACTTCTCACAGAGATTTCTTCACAACCTACAGAGCATGAAACTTTGGATCAGTGAAGATGGGAAATATCAGTTCTTTTGGGATAGAAGGAATGAGTGATATTCAGTTGCGGACAAATGTTGGGTGTACATTGACCTTGAAGGATGTTATGCATGTTCCAGAACTTCGGCTGAATGTACTCTCGGGGATAGCTCTTGACAAACAGGGTTATGACAATCACTTCTGAAATGGCACATGGAGAATGATAAAATGTGTCATGGTTGTCGCCCGAGGACATGCTTGCGGCGCACTATAAAAGACTCATGTGAAGATTTGTGCAGACAGCCTCAATGTAGCTGAAAATTAGGCTTCTTAAAATCTGTGGAACCAGAGACTCGGACACATGAGTGAGAGAGGGTTGTCTACCCTGAACAAGAAGGAGCTTACTAAAGATGATGCACGAGGTCCTTGCAATCACTACTTGATTGGTAAGAACCACAGAGTATCGTTTAATTTCTCTTCAGAGAGAAGATCAGAGTTACTCAGTCTGGTGCACTCTGATGTTTGTGGTCCCTTGGAGGTTGATTCATTGGGCGGTAACAAGTAACAATTTTTCTGACTTTCATTGATGATGCTTCTCAAAAAATCTGGGTGTATTTCCTCAAGACGAAGGATCAGATCCTAGATCAGTTCAAGCTATTCCATACCATGGTAGAGCATGAAACAGGGAAGAAGCTGAAGTTCCTTCGTACAGATGATGAAGGCAAGTACAGTTCTAGAGAGTTCGAAGCCTACTACAAGAGACACGACATTCGACATGAGAGAACTGTTCCACATACCCCACAACATAATGGTGTCGCTGCGAGAATGAATCGCACCATTATGGAGAAAGTCAGAGGAATGATCAATATGGCTAAGCTGCCAAAGCAATTCTAGGGAGAAGCTGTTCGTGCCGCCTGTTACCTGATCAACAGATCACCATCTTTACCGTTGAACTTGGAGATTCCGGAGAAAGTATGGTCTGGTAAGAATCCCTCCTACACTCACCATATAGTATTCGGTTGTTTAGCCGTTGCACATGTATCCAATGAGCTCGGGCAGAAGCTCGATACAAGGACAACTCTATGTATATTCCTAGGCTATGGAGATGAAGAATTAGGATACAGATTATGGGATCCGAAGAAAAAGATGGTCATCAGAAGCCATGAAGTAGAGTTTCATGAAGATCGAACAATTGAAGACATTGAAATGCCCATAATGTCTTCCAATTTCAGTGCCGACAGAAATCCAGACTCAACACCAGCACAATTAGCCACAGATAGGGTGCATGAGGAAATTCCAGAAGTAGAACCATATGAGGCAAATAAGGATGTTGAGAAGGGGGAGACACGGCCTGTTCCATCAGAGATTACAGAATAGAGTGTTGAGCAGGGGGAGCCGCAACCCACTCCATTAGAAGCTACAAGATCATTCACAGAGATGGATGATGACTGGCCTCCAGAAACCAGTAGACCTCAGACAATAAAATCTGAGCGAGGCAGGATTCCATCAACCAGATATCCGGGATCCGAATATATTCTGCTTACTGATGAGGAGGAGCCAAAGAGTTTCTTACAAAGCAAGAAGGCACTGAAGAACAAATGGTTGAAGAAACACAACAAAAGATTATTGTTCAGAGACACTGTGGATTATACTATGCAGAGACATAGCAGAATAATATTGTACAGAGATGCAGTGAAGTGTGCTGTGCAGAGACACAACCGACAGGTCAACAAAGAAACAGTGATCGGGACAAGCTAGAGCTGTGCAAAGACATAGCCAGGATAGCTGTCAGATGGAAATCATTTCAGATGCAGGGGGAGGGGGAGAATTATAGAGTCCAGCTTGCATGAAGCTTGTTTTCATGAAGCATGAAGCTGCCAAGAAGCTTCCCACCATGTTCCAGCAAGGTCCAACTAGCATTATCAACATGAAGAATGAAGCCAAGGTGACTTTCGGTGGATCCATAAAATTGGGAGAAATTTGTGGAAATCACTGTGCATTTGTTGAAAATCATAGCCAACATTTGGCTATAAATATTGAGCTCGGTTTTGAGCTTAAAGCACCCCAAAGAGTGTGTGTAAGCTTCAGTAGAAAGCTTAGAGAGTGTGTGAGGTTTTTTATATTTTGTAAAGTTTAAACACTTTGTATCTATTCTTGTAAGTAATAGAGTGATTCAAATTTTTCCTCCAAACACATTCTAAAGTGATCAAAGAATCACAACAAGTTGATCATCATGTTCATACTTGTTTCAACTTTGATCACATGGCTTGATTTTGCTTCTAATGGCCGAGCACTGTTGTGTTTTGTCTTCATCAACGTGAGCCATGTATTTGATTTTTCCGTGAGGAGCACATATCAGCCTTGCGATTTGGATTCACGCAACTTGGATTTTTCCGTGAGCATGCATAAGGAATCAGATCCACCACTTGATCTTCAGTGTAATGTCTCACCACCAGAAATCCGTGAGGGTAGGCTCGGACAACTCATTTGTTGAAAATTTTCTTGAGAAAATTTTATTTTATGTTTTCTCTCATTTTTCTCTCTTTTCAATCTTATTGAGAATATGAGAAAGGCGGCTAGGGTTTACATAAGAATAGGAAAACATCATATTTATATCTAGGGTTTAGGTCAATTAAATATGCTATTAAAAATTAACAATAACCCTAATCACATATATAAATATTGGCTAATGGTATTTTTGTCACAACAAAATTAAATATAATATCAAATATCATTTAATTTTGAAATTAAAATTTAACATGTAACATATATCATAATGTAAATTACATATTTGATTTTGAATTAAATCAAATTTAATTTAAAAAGACTTGAACGCTCTAACCGTTCAAGTACCGAATCAACCCTTAAGGAATATACTCATCTACTTCTCACAAGAAGGAGTGGATTCCACATCTATGTAAAACGTCCCCAGCTATACACCAAACCATATCCCCAAAATAAGTAGCTGTTGGTCAGGATTGCTTCATCAACCTCACTATTGTAAATCAAAGGACATAATCTTCCATGCAGGAGTTCGTAGTATACTCAAGATTAAGATCAACTCATATATGATCATCTATTAGACTGATATGAATTTCTTTGTTTAACAGATATTAAAAGAAATTCATTTCTGTCTTGGTCCAGTCCTATATGATCGCGTCATATAAGGTGCCTCCATTCCCATGTCACCACATGAACGAACCCGGATCAAAGTCGTCATACAATATGGAATGGACCGCAGATGTAGATAAACCACAAATAAAGTACTTGTCTTCGTTTGCTCTCTACGGACTATTTAGGATTACTAATTTCAGATTTAAATCCTCTTGTGTATAACACTTATACATTAAATCTGAAAGTACATTTAATATCCAAGGGCATACATGGTAATTTATAATATGCAATTTTAAAATCAATATTTTAATAAATGAATAACTACATCGTTTATTACTTAAAATAAAATCATGTTTACATATTACATTATGCTCTTGGGCATATATCCTAACATCAAGATGTTAGGGTTGGTGCTTTGAGCGCCAATTTCTTATGTATTTCCCTGTAAATACTATTGTATATATTTTATTAATGAATAAAATAAATAGTTTCTGTAATATAAATTCTTTTATTACATGGTAAAGACGTAAATGACCATAGAGTGATTTGTTATGATACAGTTGCAAAAGCGTCGCAACTGACATTGAGTAGTATCATAACAATATCATTCTTTAACTGTTTCTGGTCAAGGTTTAAAATTACTTGGTCAGTAAGTAAACCCGCTGAGACCGGTACGTGTCGTATATTGGAATGTTGGATTCTAATGGTTTCTCAATGAACCATGAGTCTCGGGAGACTCATATAGACACGTATGTGTTTATATCAGATAAACATTGAATGACTCACCGAAGATTCTTAATAGATGGTACACCAACGTCAATAAGAATCTTCTCGGGTTGAGTGAGCATAGTGATCCTCTGACTTGAGGTACCACTGTAGATGTATGAGGTATCTTCCACACTTTGATGGCAGTCACGTCACCGATCTATTTAAATCAGACCTCCGTCTATTCGTTGGGTGTGGACTGATCCTCAGGATATCCTGTGCGTATCAAGATAGGATCCGTCAATTCTGTGTACATAGCATAGGTATCCATTATGGAATTAGTAATCTGTTAAATCCATGGGCCTGTGGTACACTGTAGAAATCAATTCTAAGTGTTATTTAAGATATTGCTAATAGAATCGTCGACGGGATTATACCTAAAGTGATTTGACGTTTATATCTATATCTCTGGGATAATCCGGATACCTGTGACGGAAAAATTATACGTATGCAGTGACCTCGACCTGTATGGTTCAGAGATTTTATCCGTGTTCATCATAATTTACGGATGGGTAGATTATGGACATGAAAATGGATTTCGTGACAGATATGCTTGAACCTAGAGAGTCTCACTAATGAGATATACTAGTTGAGCACTAGGGTAACTTTTATAAATAATATTGATTATTTATAAGTCGTTTAAAGGTTAAACGAAGATACATGCTTTTGAGATCTTATCAGCTATTTATTAAATGTCGAATTGTGATATTTGACATTTATTATTAATATATGTTTTTTGATTATTTAATGTAAATATAATACATATATTTGAGATATATTTTTTTTAATTATTTGATTATTTAAATGTTAAATAATTAAATTAATAAAATATTTAATATGTAGTTTACTTTAATTAAAGTAAGCTAAATGGCTTAATTTATTGGTTTTCTTGGCCAATTTTGATTGGTTGGAATGACATGATTTAATTGGTTTATTTGTGATAAACATCAAATTGTTTGATGATTTATAACCACAAATATTTATTAAATCATATTCCATTAATTGAAACAAAAATAGAAAATAAATGGCTATTATTTTTCCTATTTTTCGTGGCTATTGGAAAAATATATAAGGCCATTTTTTATTTTTTTGTTTCACAATCTAAGAACCCTAAAAAATCAAATACAAAGAGAGAAAGAGAGGAAAAAAGAAAGAAAGAAGAAAAGCTTGCAATTTTTGGAAATTTGGTAAGGATTTTCTTACTTTATTCTTCTTGAAAATTATTTCTAAGATCATAAGCTTCAACATGTGTAGCTTAGTTTCTTCTCTACTTTCTTATGGATGTGTTTTGATTATTGGGAACTTGGATGAAAGATGGAAGCGTGTAAATTGAATAAGAATGCTTAAAATTGTTTATTAAGCTTTTTTTTGCTATATTGATGAAAGTTTCCATTCTAGAGTTACTTAGCCACTCATGATTGACCTAGAATTATTCTTGAGTTTTTTCATGATGGTGAGGCTTGTTTGGTGTTGTGGGAATTGAATTAAAGTATTGAATTTAATTAATTTGGTGTTAATTTTGTTAATTTGGGAAATTATAAAATTAGGGTTTTTAACATTCACCAAATTTTGGGATTTTCATATATGTGATGAGATTTGATGTATATATGATGTATATTAAATTTGGGAATTTTTGGATTTGATCTTGGCATGTTTTGAAAAAAATGACCAAATTGCAAATTCTTGAAAGTTTAGGGACCATTCGGCAAATTCTAGAAATTCGGTTCCTTTGAGTTGCAAATTGTATTTTCATGTATTAGACATGTATGAATCATTTTGGATTGATTTGAAATCAATTAGAATTGTATTTGACAATTTTGGACTAAAATGACAAAAATACAAAGTTTTATGGTAAAATGGTAATTACTGAAAAATCTAATTTTTGGGTAAAAATTTCAGTTTTTAAGTATTGAGTAATTAAGATAAATTAGTTTATTTTAATTACCCAAGAAAAATATTGAAATCGGAAAATTTTGATTTTCCGCGTTCCACTGCGTTTACCTGAATTACCACGCAAAAACCCAATAGAAGATGCCTAACATCCCTACATATGAAGTAGCGAGTGATCCATTCAGCCATCTGAATGCGTTCAATGTGCATATGGACTTGGTGATGATGAACATACGGGTGAAATGTAGATGTTTCCCAGCGACATTAGGCGAGGTATCGAGAAAATGAATACAAAGTCTGCCAGTTGGAAGTATATCGAGTTGGGAGCAATGTCATGAGGTATTCCTCCAACAATACCAGGCTCTCAGGAGGTAATTAGTCCCACTATGTAACCTCGCGATGATTTACTAGAAATAATGAGAGCATGTGAAAGATTATTTAGCTCGTTTTCAGGAGAAACGAGTTACGTCGACAGACCATCTGACGAAAGCATGCTGACAGCGATCTCAACGGGATTACATGGTGCGGCCTAGAAATCAGATGCATAATCGAGATGACAACCTTCTCCATATCAGCAACAACATGATGATGCCCAGCGAGATCAAGCCCCAGCGAAAAGATTGACTATCAATACTATTCACGGAGGGGCACATATAGCTATATCATCAAACTAGTCCCATGTTTGGTATGTCAGAGAAGCAGCCTGACCCCAAATGACCTTCATGCAAACCAAAGAATGACCCCGAAAGTTCACTAGGCTCGAGGGAATTACCTTCGGGGTTTTGGATTTTCAAGGAGTGCACTAGCCGCATAATGACACCCTGGTCGTCAAGACAAATGTAGGAAACATTGATGTACGCCGGGTAATGATAGACAATAGGAGTTTGGTCAACGTGTTGTTTAATAGTGCCTATGACCAGATAGATTTGGGTCCCGAGTAAATGAAGCCCGCACCCAAGGCACTGTACCAATTTACTGGAGACTCGGTGATCCCAAGGGGAATGTTCACGTTACCCCTTTCTATGAGCGAGCTCGGGAGGTCACGACTATACCAGCAGATTTCCTTGTAATCGACTGCACATCGGCTTATAATGCGGTGCTGGGGCAACCAGCTCTGAATGACCTTGAAGTCATCATCTTCGCGCAACACTTATGTACAAAGTTCCTAACTCGAAATGTGATCGGATGCATACGAGGTGAACAACAATAGACATAAGCATGCTATAAGGTGGCAGTAAAGTTGACCGCTCGAGGCAAAGACATAAGGGTGATGATACAAGAACTACCGGCAATGCTTGGGGATTGCGAGCTGGACCCGAGGGATATAAGCGACATTTATTCGACGGGGTCAGTGGAAGAATTAGGTGACGTGCCCTTAAACAATAATGACCAAAACAAGTGTGTCAAGGTTGGCAAGAATCTATAACCCACGATCAGAAAGAAACTACTTTGTTTTCTGAAGGAAAATAAAGATGTCTTCGCATGGACTCACAGCGATATGGTAAGAATTGACCCCAAGGTCATATCCCATCATTTGAATATCAACCCTAATCACAAACCAGTGAGACAAATTATGAGCTTGATGAACGCGGAGCACTACACCGCGCTAAAAGGGTGGTTGATAAACTTATTGCCAACATGTTCATCAAAGAATCATACTACCCAACTTAATTGGCCAGCCCGGTACTGGTGAAGAAGAAGAATGGAAAATGGAGGACATGCTTCGACTTTACCGATCTTAAAAAAGCGTGTCTGAAAGACAGCTTCTCATTACCATAAATTGACCAACTAGTGGACGCGACGGCGGGCCATCAGGTACTAAGCTTTATTGACGTCTACTCAGGAAACAAGGAATGTGAAGTTTCCTTCTAACAACTGAAACAATACATGGGGAGAGCTTTCTTACTGTCAAAATCAAGGGACGGTGAGAAACTTGTGGTATATCTAGCAGTCTCCAAAATTGTGATAAGTGCGGTTCTCGTCAAGGAAGAGGATAAAGTCTAATGACTGAAACTACCTATCCATAAATGGAGAAGCTCGTATTTTTCCTCCTCGTGACATCAAGGAAATTGCGACCTTATTTTCAGGCTCCCAACATCCAAGTGTTAATGGAATATCCACTGAAGTGGGTTTTACAGAAACCGGATGCCTCTAGACGACTACTAAATTAGGCCATCGAATTAGCCCAATATGAGCTCAAATATAAGCCTCGGTCAGTAATAAAACGCCAGACACTAGCAGACTCTGTTGCTAAGTTTACAGGCCCAATTGAACGACCAGAAACGATATTAGGAGAATGACCCGAGGTAGAAAACAACCCCCATTACTGGAAAATCTATGTGGATGAGTTCTCGACAGATGGCAAAGCGGGATCATGTATTTTATTGGTAATTCCATAAAAGCACGAGGTCGAGTATATAATGCGATTTTGTTTCCCGACATCCAATAACAAAGTGGAATACGAAACACTACTTATAGGGTTGAGTCTGGGAAACGAGCTGCGTGCTCAGAATGTCAAATTCTATACCGATTCACAGATGGTAGTGCGTCAGGTCAGCTACGAGTACCAGGCTTGTGATGAGACGATGGCAGCCTACCTCGACCAAGCCAGAGACATGCTAAAAAACTTATCACACCACTCGACACACCAGGTATTGAGAGCTCAAAACTCTAACGCAGATGCCGAGACTCAGTTAGCAACATCCTAAGACAAATAATTATTGAACAACATCTCAGTCGAGCTGGTGGAGACCAAGTATCAGAAAAATCAGCCATCCAATTATCTCCCAACTCTTGGATGGAGCCCATAATGGCATACTTAGAGGGTGGTACAGTTCCTCAAGACAATAATGAAGCAAGAAGGCTCCTGACACGAGCTGCGAGGTACTATATTTATGATGATCGGCTTTACAATATGGGGTTTCTAACCCCACCCGTACGATGTATTGAGGGAGAGGATGCGACTCGGGTCCTACATGTCATCCACTCTCACCATTATGGGAATCACACTGAAGGGTTTTCCCTGGCCTATAAAGCTTTGCGACAATGTTTCTATCAGCCCACAATATGCAAGTATTACATACCTTTTCGAATTCCCTTAAGTGCTAATAACGGCTTTCTGATTCTAAACTCTGGAATGTTGGTAAAAGTTGGATGACACCTGGTTTAAAATTGAAATATGATGCATCTAAGGGAAAACAATGCAAGATAGTGACCATGTCCTAGTGGGATTCATGAATTCTCTTAGTGTCCTAGGATGATCAAGATCACCATGATGTAACTCGTATTCTACCTGCTTAATTGGATTTTCATCTCGGTTATCGGTCATTTTGACTGACTGTAAAGGTGATGGAGACTCTTTATTTAATCTACCGCTAGATGATTGAGACCAATGTCTCGTGCAATCTAAATGCAGACTATATGCTAAAATTAAAATATACAAATACAATACTTATATAAAAAAAAAATTATAAACAAGTGAAAATAAAAAGTAAAGATAAATGACAAAAAAAGACAAATGTAGTGATTAGATCTTAAAAACGTCATATGATTCTTGTCAATTCAGATCTCAATTGAATTTCTCGTTCATCTGTCTCAATTTCTTGAATTAGATTCTGACAAAAAAAATATGGAAGAATCCATACATGGCGATGGTTTAAGAAATTATTTGGTAAAGTGCAAGCTCCATTTTAATTGAGTTTTCTTTCTCTTGTAATCTTGAAGATTCAAATACAGATTTTGTCTATATGTGGGATGTCTGGGTTCGAAATTCATTTATGATTAATCAGGACATCTTGAATCTACACAAATGCAAAGAAGAAAAAAGTGAGATGTAGAAAAAAATAAAAAGAAAAAAGAAAAAAGAAAAAGAAAAATGCAAGGATGTTAAATTATTATTCTATCTATCAAATTATATTCCCCAACAACGGTACTAAAAACTTGACACACTATCAAATTGGTTCTATACTCCTAAGTATAAGAATGTCGAAGTAATAAAATAACTCATTAAGTACGGGGTCGATCCATAGAGAATAGATTTAGTAAAAAAAAATAACAATTCGAGTAAGAAAATAAAAAGGCTGAATTGATTAAAGTGATGGATAATTTTAAATTTGATTACGATAATAAAATAAAATATCGAGACTAGATGATCCACTGTTGATATTTCAAATATAAAGAAATCTTATTTTTTATAATATATAAAATGTCATTATTATTCAGATAATTTACTTCAGTAATTAATTATATCAAGACATAAAAAACCAACCATATAGGTGGTGACAACATTTGTCTATAACGAGTCCAAATAGATATTCAATTATTTAAAAATATATAAATCCATCCATAAAAACGGTAACAAAATTTGTTAAAAACTAGTCCATATTTAAATTATTCTCTCATATAAATTGGAGTAAAGTATTAATTGTATCAATTCAAATGAGATTGTTTACAACAAATCAAGACACCCAAAAATATAAAAGAGATGTAAATATTAAAAAATAATTTATATTTATAACATAAGTAAAATAAATCTATTTTCTCATATTAAGAGTTTCACCTTTTACCCTAGCATAATGAAATTAGCTACTCATACTTTAAATAAAAAATACAATCATAATTTGATTAAAGAAAGAAAAAGAAATTATAACAAAGAAAATACAACACACAAGACACTTTTGTACAAAATTCTCAAAAGAAAGCACGAAGAAAACATGAAAAAATGAGGCACTGCCCCTTTTTAGATTCTCAAATTATAAATTGTGGCTACCTTTCATCTTTTTTTTTTTTTTTTAAAAAAACTTTTTTTCTTTTACTTGTCATTTTTCTTTTGTTTCATTCTTTTTTGTCCTTTTGCTTTTGTTTTGTTTTGTTTTGTTTTATATATTTATATAAAATACATGTGTAGTTAAATAAATCATAAGCTCATTTGTTGTCAATCTAAATATGGTGCAAGTCCGATTTGAATCTAGCTGTCACACTCTTTTGGGTTTCATGGGTTCTAGAATTCAGATCTCATATTCATTTTTTCTGTTGAGCTTCCAAAATAGTATTTTACGTACACAAGAAATAAAAATTACAATAAAAATATATAAAACATAAATTTAATTATTATTTCACAAATGTATTAAATTAAGGAGATTAATGAAATTACAAGTGTAAAATGATTAATTTTCCTTTTAATAAATGTAAGCTTTTTAGTGTTCATCATCGGTTCTGCTCGAGCTTAAACTACTGCTACTAGAGCTGATTTCGAGCATGCGTTGTACTGGCTAAAACTGGGGGAACCTTCTGGTTTGCTTTCAGAAAATCCCTCATCCTTAGGTTCGATTCACGTGACCTTTTGTTGATGTTTTCTAATATCACGACACCATGCGTAACTGGAACCACCCGTGAATAGAGCGAGCCCAAAACTGACAAGATAAAAATCTATACTAGTATCCTGACCTGGGGGTGTGTAGGAGGATCTAGCACCGCGTAACTAGGGGAACATGCACATGAACATAAAAAGCCTATTGGGGTGATCAGTGTCTGGTGAGGTAACATGAGCGATCCCAGGCTCGCTAAATATAAAGGGACAACTCAATATTGGTGGTTTGAAAATATTTTATTTTCTTTGTTCTTATAAAATATTTACTGAAAACTTAAACTGATATACCTGAAAAATAGGTACTGAAAACATGTTTACATAAAAAAACATAAAACAAATCATGATGTTTGGAAAAACGTGCTGACGAAAAATAAAAACATGCAAACTTTGTACATGAACTGAAAATACTAAATAGTACACTTAAATCATGAAAACTTAAACTGCAGACATGAACTTGAAAATGTAATCACAAAAATGTTACTGAAATCTGACAACATATGTAAGAAATTATGATCTATGAATGAAACATGTTTTACAAGTATGACTATTATGACATGAAATGAAAAATAAAGACTTGATACAAATACATAACATGACTATTTAACCTAAGCTACTTCACAGACATTACAACTCGTGCTCATGACATAACATTCTTGGTACATGCTAGAGGAGTGTGAAGAACATGATTCTAACTTAGCGAGCGCTGTTGGGTTTTCAAGGTTAAACCAAGATCATATTAAGTTATGAAATGTGCGAATACAACAAAGTAAAGTTCCGGAAATACTCACTTTGATCGGCTTTGCGATGCGAAGAAAACAAAAAAAAATTTTGCTCCTTGAAGCTCTCGGCCATGCCTCTTTTTTGTGCTCCATGTTTGATCTCCAAGCTCCAAGCTTTGTGTGTGGATTCCATGCTCATGAATGGGTTTCCCTATCACCTTTGTGAGACTCCTTGGATGTGCTAGCATCATTGAAAAATTTGCCATAAATCTTTCCTTAGCTTCTTGTTGCTCTCGGCCATGAGAGGAAATTTGAGAGAATAAGGCACCTTATACCGTTAGATGATAGAGAGGGAGAGAAGAAAAATGAGTTGTGTGTTGTGTATTTTGATTTCAAAAATCAAATATAAAAAATCAATTACCAAATTCAAAAAAGGTATAAGGCATTAAAGCCTTCCAACAACTCACATCACTCACAAAAGTGACATCCATCACATCACTCAAAGTTGATGTGACTTCCATCACAAGAATGACTAATGATGTGACGCGTGATGTGACTTGTGGGCCCCACTTGATTCGAAATAAGAGTGGGCCCGCAAACACTCCCGGGCTCGGGTTCACTAATTCCGAATTAACGAATTTTCTGTTGCGACGTAATTAAATCAAATTTAATTAAATAATTATGCCTAGCAAAATTACTATTCACGTCGCTAGCGAATTAATTCTAAATTAACTCGTTCGCCCGAATTAAAATCTAATTTTAATTCTGCATCGAAATCTAATTTCGTATAATATATCGAATATATTATTTTATCGATTAATTCCAAATTAATCGTTCTCTCTCTTTAAATAGTATTTTATCCCAGATAAAATATCTCTGTAATTAATCATAGATTAATTTTCTCTCTCTTATAATTAATCCCAGATTAATTATGTGCGAGTCATACGTCATCGGTGAATCTTTGGGAAGCGACACATGAGATCCCTGGATATGTTGGCAGTAAAAAATATATTTAATTGGGGACAAGATTTGTTTAAATTAGGAATATGTTTATTTGATTTGTTTTATTTAGGTAGAGATATATTTTATATTTTATTTGATTTATTTTAATTTGGTATGTGATTTTTTAGATTTGTTTTAATTTCACCATGTGTTAAATATGTGTTTTATTATTTTTGGATGTGTTTTATGGGCTTTGGGCGTGTGTGGGCTTATTTGGGCGTGTGGTTGGCTTTTGGTGGTGGGCTTGGTGTGTGTGGGCTAGGGGTGTGGCTTGTGGGGGTTTTGGGCCAAGGTTAAGTGGTTTGCGGGGTTTTTGGGATGAAGGTGCTTTAAAACAGAGGTCCAACAAGTGAGCCCGAAGCTAAACAAGCGAATAAAATCTAACAAAAATATCGATTCCTTTCCGACGTCCATTTCCCGCGACTTCCTCGACTTAAAATGTAGTGTCTCCAAATGAGACTCATCATAGGGACTTATATGCAAAAATGCAGTGCCTACACTTATTCAAAATAAGTGTTGCACTGTTAAATGCGTATCCCTAGAAGGAAAATGGTAGCTCAGAGCGACTCATAATTAACTTTATCATGTCCAAAAAAATTTGGTTTCTCCGTTCGGACACACCGCTCAATTGAGGTGTTCCGGGTGGAGTCCACTATGAAAGAATACTATACTCTTTCAAGTAATTGAGAAACTTATTGCTTAAGTATTTTCCACCATGGTCTAACCATGACGGTTTAATACTTTAGTCGATCTGTTTGTCTACTTCGTGCCGAAACTCTTTGAATTTATCAAAAGTTTCTAATTCGTGTTTCAAAAGAAACACATAACCATAACGCGATTCCACATCCGTAAAGGTTACGAAGTGTTCATATCCACCTCTAGCCTAGCTAGAGATGGGCCCACTTATGTCACTATGAACGAGGGCTAATAGATCGGTGGCACTTGCACTTTTACCAAGTAAAAGATGTTTTAGGCACTTTGCCTAATAAACTAGATTCGTAGACATCATTTGATTAGAATCAAATCTGTCCTAGTACCCACTCTTCGAAAGTGTGGATATACGAGTCTTGTTTAATGTGTCCCATACAACAATGCCACAAATAAGTCTCATCTGATTTATTCACTTTGAGCTATTTGTTTGTCATGTTATATGTATGAGATTCATTTATATTCAAAATATAAATATTGTTATTCACATCTAATGTGTTCACAATATCATCTTTATAAAATAAAACACTTTAAGGTTCTAGAATATAAAGGTATACCCGCAACGGGTTAAACTCTGATATAGAGATAATGTTTCTAGTCAAACTAGGTACATTATAACAATTTCCTAATTTAAGTACACACCCGAAAGGTAGTTCCTAAACTTAAGTTTCTATGGTTAAAACAGCGACTCTCGTCCCGTTTTCGACTCGTAGGTAAATCTCAATTGAAGTCAGTCTCCTGCTAATCAGCAGATTCTGCACATCAATACATATTTATGTACCACATTTAGTATCTAAAATCCAATTTTAATACTAGTAGGAACATGTTTATGACAAAAATATTTGAAGTCGGAGCCTTGCCCGTCTGCCTTGTCCATACGGCAGTCACGCTTCCAGTGACCCCGTTTGCCACAGTTTAGGCAGACATTTTGGGATATGTCTTTTGTCTTCCTGGAAGACTATGACGATTTTACCTTTGCCCTTTTTCCATACCCCAGAAGCTTTCGGCCAAGCCTTGGCCTTCTAGGATGTTGAAAAAAGATGCGCCTTGCGCTTCTTGCCCTTTTGCAAACTCTGGATTTGTCTCCTTGAGTATAGCCATTAACTCTCCCAGAGTTTTCTATTGCAATTTATACTTCTAAGATCTAAGGATAGATCTTTGAAGATCCTTCAATTTCATTATCATACTATAAGGATCTAATCCTTAGTTCTGATTTAGAAATTAAGGAGTCAGTGCGGCAAGCATAAAGGATTGAGCACTAAAGTTATCATCACATGAATATTCCAAATATCATGTTCTACTGTTTGCTCAACTCCGGGCTTAGGCCCAAGAGGTTTCTCTATCAAATAGAGTAACTTCTTAGTTCCCAGGACTATCATGAGGTTCTATTCTCAATCTGAAAATTAAAGCCATTTAAAAGTATTTTCACCCAGGATTATGTTTTAAACGCTAATCATTCAGTTATCTTGATTGTTATAGTCAAACTATCCAATCAACGATTTCAGGTACTATTGAATATAATGATTACTATAGTCTAACTATATAATCAACTATTATTTGATTGGTTAAATTCAAATATATTGATTATTATAATCCAATTATATAATCAACTATTATTTGAAGTAGTTTGAATACAGTCCAACTGTTTAATTAAAACAACGATTAAATATTAGTCCAACTAATATATATAAATGTAATGACGAAAAATGAAAAGAGCGCGTATTGGCAAGTATCTAAATGAAATTGCAAATTTAATACTTGCCTCCCACTATTTTTCGGCGAGCCTCTAACCCTCTGTTGAGTACTCGGGAAACCTTGTTTCCTAGTGGGCTAGGATCCCGTTAAATAACACACAACCTTGACTTTGGCCAACAAATTGTATGATATTTAACTAGGTAGATCTCTAAGATCAATTGGATCTCATCCAATTCCTAGATCCATTAGGTGGACATCCAAGTCCGAAATATATATCTAATATATGCCAATATATCCAATATATTGCATAACCTTTTTCCTCTGAATCAATTAAGTCTTGGCTTTGGCACAACAAACTTAATGATTCCAGTTAAGCGGGACCCATTGACCTTGGAATGCTTCGTAATCGATGTCGATGGACAAGAAATGATCTTGAATTTGGCCAACAAATCACAACTTGGACAAGACATGCGATATGGAACAAAGCCTTCATGATTCAAACACATCCGCGATGGACAAAGGTCTTGACTTTGGCCAACAAACTAGTGCCAATCTTGTATCTTGAGAATGAATCATTCAATGGAAGGAAAAACGCTTAATATTTGTTGAGGGTTTTTCGCGTAATTGGCAACCAAAGCCCAATAAGGAATCACCTTTTGCCAAAAATCAATTTAGGCCCATTAGGCCTAATTAAAATTTTAAAGGTCCATTATATTATATTTGGACTTTATCGATATGGTTTTAGGCCTAATTGGATCCAACCAATTAACCTAAACCAAACATGGCCCAACCAAGCCCATTAAGCCCAAATACAACTTTATAAGCCCAATTCTAAATTTAGCCCAATTAATTAAATTCTAAAATTCCAAATTTCACAATTCAATTAACTAAAGTGCATTAGCCATAATTAATTAGTCAAATTAACATTTCCAAAATATCAATTTACATAACTAATCATGCTAATCATCATCAACACATGTCCAACGTTATTGAATCAAAAAAATCATCTCATTACATGCTATATAGCTCACGGCAATAAGAGGGATTTTAAATCCGATTTCGATTTTAATCCAATTAAATCCTAAATCAATTTATTCCAAGTCTTTCAACTCATCCAATGATCAAAAAACAAAATTACCATGACTTTAAGGTTTATCAAACTTTCGGCCAAGCCAAAATTTTTGGGAAAAAAATAATCCAATTCAATTTTCATCAAATTGATCATGCATAACTCTAAGTTATCATCGTTCAAGCATATTCAAACAATCAATTTTATCAAATCATGCTCAAATCAATTTTACCCTAAATCAATTTCATGTTTAATAATGGCTCTGATACCATTGTTCGGTTTTCTAGGTCAAACCAAGATCATATTAAGCTATGAAATATGCGAATACAACAAAGTAAAGTTGCAGAAATACTCACTTTGATCGGCTTTGCGATGCGAAGAACACAAAAAAAAATTCTGCTCCTTGAAGCTCTCGGCCATGCCTCCTTTTTGTGCTCCATGTTTGATCTCCAAGCTCCAAGCTTTGTGTGTGGATTCAATGCTCATGAATGGGTTTCCCTATCACCTTTGTGAGACTCCTTGGATGTGCTAGCATCATTGAAAAGTTTACCACAAATCTTTCCTTAGCTTCTTGTTGCTCTCGGCCATGAGAGGAAATTTGAGAGAATAAGGCACCTTGTGCCGTGAGATGAGGGAGAGGGAGAGAAGAAAAATGAGTTGTGTGTTGTGTATTTTGATTTCCAAAATCAAATATAAAAAATCAATAACAAAATTCAAAAAAGGTACAAGGCATTAAAGCCTTCCAACAACTCACATCACTCACAAAAGTGACATCCATCACATCACTCAAAGTTGATGTGACTTCCATCACAAGAATGACTAATGATGTGACGCGTGATGTGACTTGTGGGCCCCACTTGATTCGAAATGCGAGTGGGCCCGCAAACACTCCCGGGCTCGGGTTCGCTAATTCCGAATTAACGAATTTTCTATTGCGACGTAATTAAATCAAATTTAATTAAATAATTATGCCTAGCAAAATTACTATTCACGTCGCTAGCGAATTAATTCTAAATTAACTCGTTCGCCCGAATTAAAATCTAATTTTAATTCCGCATCGAAATCTAATTTCGTATAATATATCGAATATATTATTTTATCGATTAATTCCAAATTAATCGTTCTCTCTCTTTAAATAGTATTTTATCCCAGATAAAATATCTCTGTAATTAATCATAGATTAATTTTCTCTCTCTTATAATTAATCCCAGATTAATTATGTGCGAGTCATACGTCATCGGTGAATCTTTGGGAAGCGACACATGAGATCCCTGGATATGTTGGCAGTAAATCCGGTCGTCGGACTATCCGAACACGTACGTACCTAGTACTACGTTTTTACCGATTTACAAGACATGGTTAGCTTCTAGCAAAGCACCGTGCCTACCCAATTCTCCAGAAATATTCTTAAAGGAATATGTAATCTGTATCAGGCGTAGTATACATAGTATTGCGTATTGCGATCTAGTATCGGATGTCACATGTAATGCCTGTGGCTGGAATTATGTATGCCCCGTACGAAGCACATATCGGATCTCTGGTAACTAGTCTCTATAATCGGATAAACATGACCTGGTTATATTATCCCGATAGCTGCAGCATACAAGAGTACCAGTTTCGTATCTTACGTGACCATCATCTCCATATGACTGGAGTGATACTTCCATTTCGACATCACACCCAATACACTACGATTCTCAATATACCCAGAAGAGGCGTACACAGAACCTGTTAAAGCCCTGGACGACCAAAACCAAAGTATATTGATTGTCGCAAGTATTAGCGATGTAAGTCTAAGGTTAAGACCAAATACACCTACCCTGATTCGGACTTCCATAGACACATAGTCATACTACCAATGGAATTCCGAGGGGTATATCCATAGCGAAGCTGTTCCCATACCATCGGTAAACACAACCTCCTATTACACTTGCATGAGTATCCAATACTTAAATATATGAGAACTATGCTGTTATGCTCCCACAACGCGCACAAGTACAATACTAGTCTATTCCGCATTATCGATGTCCAATCTCGATAATACTACGACTAGGGATATTTTAATGATTAAACCTTCATGGATTGATACTGTCTCATATCTTATCAATCCGGAACTAATCATATGGACTTTTATCATTTATGTATCTTAGTAATCCAATTACAAATGATAAAAGAGCAATTTCCTTTGTCACATAGTTAATTTGTACAACAACACCATGTTCTGTACAAATAGTGATGTTATGGGTCATAATTATCCAACACGCGCGCGCGAACACACGCACACACACAAATATATATATATATATATATATATATATATATTCACAACATGAGAAATTTATGCATCATTACTCCAAACCACCCAAACTCGTGGCTAAAACCTACCCAAACCCTTGGTGGCTCGGATCTAGTCTAATATAATCATAAATCATGTCACCATCTACTTAACTAATCATGATATTGATTTTTAACACAAGCTTGAAATCCTGACGAGGGCATTAACTAAAAGAAATATATTGACATACATGAATTTTATCGCAAAAGACATGCTTATTTTGTAAACTACATGTCACTCATAACATAACATAAATGTAGGCATACAAGTGTAAACTGAATACGTGAATTAAAATCATAAGTTTGGAAACATAAACTTAATTCATAACACAATTGAATATAATGGTCATTGATTGCGTCCAAAAAGTACTTGCGGTTATCACAGTATAGCTGATGTATCAATTTTTCAGAGAGATGGTTACGAAGGAACAAAGTCACTTAATAAGAACATTAGCAATAACTTAATTAAATGAAAAGATTTAACTGATAATTTAAAATAAAAATTATGAAAAATGCTTAGGGATTATCAATAGCAGAAAAGCAGCAGTAAGCGTCATGAGTCTCTCTTGTATTGCGTCCCTATATTTAATATTTGATTCCTTTTATTACTCAATTGAGGGTTTCACTTTTGAAATCAACAATCGGAAAATAATTCCATTTAAAACACATTTTTTTTTTTGAAAATCAATTTAAAACACATTAAATCATAAGATAATTGGTATATTATTTTCTCTATATTAAAAGCAAAATATATTATTATTATGACTTATTTAGCGTCGATAATATACCTGAGGACAATATTATTATTATATTTTTATAATAATGCAAACCTAATTGAAGTAGGTTGACATTCAATAGGCATGTGCTATTGTGCTCCACTCATTTGCTCCCTTGATTCACGTGCATGCCACTATTTCCTTTTTAATGGCTTTTGTTTACTCTTTACAACTTCCACTTTCTTTACTTGATTTTCTTTAAATTGGCATTTCTTTTCTTCTATTTTTACGCAAGCATAATTTGCTTCCCAATTTATTTTCCTTTACGTCAGGTTCATTTTTAACTTTTTTTCTTCAAATTAAATATTGATTTTCCGAGCCATCAATTCCTTGTTTCCAAATTAATTTGATTCACTTGCAGCCCAATAATTTCCTTCTGATCCTACAATAATAAAGAGAAAAATCACTAAAATAGCTTAAATACTGAGCATTCTCTAAATTAATATAATAATAAAAATTATAGAATAAAATATAGAATATAAAACTAACTATTTTGTAATAAACCCGAATAAGTGATTTTCAAAATACATTTTCGTGCACTTATCAGTCATATTTTAAAATACAAGACTTAAACTATAAACTTAAGATTTACAACTAAATTCATAAACACTAAACATGTAGTTGATTTATATTAGGAAAAACCCACCTTAAGGCTCCTGTACTCTCAATGTTTTAACATTACACTCATGTACTAAATTTTCTACACATTGCACCCATGTACTCTCAATGTTTTTTACATTGCACCCATGTACTAAATTTTCTACACATTGCACCCCTGCACTCTCAAAAAATTGACATTTCACCCTTATTTTAACGGCAAGTTAACAGAGTTGAGAAATATTCTGACATCACCCACCCTTATTTCGGATTGGACCGAGCAATTTTTTTTACTTTGAAGTTATGCTAGGGCGCATAACTATATGTTAGGGCGCATAAATATTATGTTCCTTCTGATACATTCAAAAATCTAACTAATTTATTGCAAAAATTAGATTAAAACTACGATCTTGAAGTGTTATTAATGAACAACAAAAAACAAACAAAGATGCTTCACGGTTATCAGACATCATTCCTAAAGAACGACAACGAGTAGTACATGTCATGCGTGCACATTTATAGCAAACACTCATTTTTTTAGCTCTTCTCTTTTTAGCATAAGTGCTTCTTCCTAAACCAGGCAGATTTGACACAAATAAGGGTGGGTGATGTCAGAATATTTCTCAACTATGTTAACTTGCCGTTAAAATAAGGGTGAAATGTCAATTTTTTGAGAGTGCAGGGGTGCAATGTGTAGAAAATTTAGTATAGGGGTGCAATGTAAAAAATATTGAGAGTACAGGGGTGCAATGTGTAGAAAATTTAGTATAGGGGTGCAATGTAAAAAACATTGAGAGTACATGGGCCTCAAGGTTAGTTTTTCCTTTATATTATAGAATATATTCGTAAGGTGTAATCACAATGCATTCTGATAAATCTTAATGATAGATCTTGTTCATAAAACTTATACTTGGTGCATATATTTGAGTACATAAGTAAGACATAATCATGAGGCATATGTTAAAGACATAACATCACCCATATGTACAAGACCCAACTCTCATTATTTCCCTTATCATTCAACCATGATTTCTAATATACTAATATTAAATTCTTTCAAATACTCAAAGCATGACTTACAAATAACATTATCATAGGACTAATTGTACTTTAGATATGAATTCATGTTTCATTATCATCACATTATATGTCAAAACTCATGGATACACCTTACTAATCAAACAAATATTTACCCGTCATGTAGATTACATTAGGCCATGCCCCCTACATTAATAATTTTGAATGAAAATCAATCCTCTCTCATAAACAATAGTAACTTATTATTATTTGTAATGTCTTTAACATATTAACATCAAGCAAACCAAATTCCCATTCCTATCCTTTATGTTCGGCCATAGGAACATTTTAAAAGTTTAAATCTCTTGTCCATGTTTACATAGAATCAAATAACCCCTCAACGAGACATGGTTCATCATTACATTAAATGTCTTATACATATATCAATAACAAGCAAATCAAGCCCACATTTCCCTTCCTTAAAATTCGGCCATGATGTCCATCACCCACCCTTGAATATTTTCAACCAGCACAAGCCATAATCATGATCAAATACTCATCTAGTCATCATTAAGCAACTTAGAAATACCTTATCATAAAAAATAAAAAAATAAAAAAAAAAGAAAGAAATTTATCCTCCTCCTCCATGACAGTTCGACCAAGGCAACAACCATAACAAGCTTGTGAGAAATCAAGCATTCACTCAACAAATTATACTTAAACAATCTATACAAAGGTTCAACATATCATATTCAAGCAAATCAAACCCATCTATCTCCTCTACCTCATTCATCCATAGCAAGAAAAGAAAATGACCCATTTTTATATCTTGAGCACTCTAAAGAATCCTACACATAATCCAAGCCATAACAACACCCAAAGCATAAATAAGCATTTAATCATCCTAAACATGTAAAACCATGCCATTCCATCCAAAATCTTCACGAATTTCGAATTTGGACAAAATGAATACATGCTTAATACCTTCAAATTGATAAAGGAAATGAGGAAAGAAGCTTACTAGGTAAATAATGGCTTGAGAGAGAGAGTTGCTTGCTCTTGTTTTTGGCGTGGAAGGGAAATTTTCTCTCTCTTTATTGAAGAAAAAATATAGAAGAAATGTGATGAGAGAGAGATGATGCATGGTGATTGCTAATATAGCATAAAGGAAAGATTTTTATTATTAAAATAATAATTTTAATTAATCATATGTTCCTTTTTCTAGTTCATTTTCGAAATTACTATTCATTCCAGAAAAATGTGACTTTTGATCTTGTTTTGGTCCAAAATTGAAAAATATTCAACATGAAAGTTGTACATATTGACCTAAGATTTCTGACGGTATAAAGATCACAAAAAATAGATATCGGTAGCTCAAGTTATGGCCAAATTATTAAATATTACCTGTAACTATATAAAATCTAATTATACCACGAAATTGAAAAATGTTACCCCATGATCTCATAGTAATTTATATGAGTAATGTACGTGTTAATAATAAATAATTAAGTACTATAATATATCTCAAAAATATACATAGAAATATATAATTATGTCTAGATGGCCGGGATGTTACAATATTTATATGGATGATTCTGTTGATGTGGATCATTGAGAGCCCATTATATAATTATATGATGATGTTACAGATTGTGTTTTAGTATAGTATCACAAGAGATTAGTCCTTTTTTTATGAGAAAAACTTTGTCAGTTTCACGACTCATTGTCACCTTATCCTACCTAAAGGGACGAGTGTGATATTTAATGATATCCTAGCCAGGTTCGTAGATTCCGTAGACATTTCTATGACGTGAAAGGTTACTTTATGTCTAATAGAAATTAATATATTTTAAGTGTTTTCACTTTTCAGATGCCTCACATTCCAAAATACGGGGCACTAGTCGAGTTCGTATGCGTATGATAGAAAATATTGGCCAGCATTCTAGAGAACCTCCAGTTGATGGTTGATTCTTATGTTGGGGAACCCTTTGAAGGGAACCCCATCCAAGATGAGGTGGGTGCTTCACATGCCTCTATTCTCGGCGATAGTATATCGCCACAACATCCTTTTAGTGGTAATATTCCTCCACCCCCTGCAACATCTCAGGTGAATGTTCTAAAGCCTCCACAACATACTCACCTACTTCCTCCAACATATCAGGCTTTCCCTCCACCTACTCCAGTTTATTATTTTCTTTTAATAGTTGGACTGTACCCGAAATCGTTGATTGAATAGTTAGACTATTGCAATTAAAGATGGCTGGAAAGATTAACGTTAGGGACAATATCATGGGCAAAAATATCTTTAACGGTGTGAACTTTCCTGACTGAGATATGAACCTCAGGATTGTCCTGGGGGCAGAAGATGCTCTATACGATAAAGAAACCTCTCGGTCCTAAGCCCAGAATTGAGCAGCCACTTGAGCTTGAGCTTTGGAAGACTCACAGTGATGATAAATCAACTGCTCAATCTGCCATGCTTGCTGCAATGACCCCACAATTTTGTCGTCAAAACAAAGGATTGGATCCATACGAAATGATGTTGAAATTGAGGGACCTTCACCGATCTAACCTAAGATCGCAGAAGTATGAATTGCAGAAGAAGCTCTTTCGCTCTGGTATGTCAGAGGTTACATCTGTCGAGCACCATGTGTCGCAGATGATTGCTGACATTGAACAGTTGGGTCAGCTGCGCATAACCTTTGAGGCTGAGACTTCCATAGATTTGATCTTACAGTCTCTTCCTGACAGCTGGAGCGGGTTCATCATGAACTATAATATGATGAACCAAGAAAAAACTCTTGGAGAGTTGATGGCAATGCTGAAAGAGGCAGAAAAAGAGCTTTTAAAGGGCAAGAAGCGCGAGGCGCGCTTCGCTTCGACATCTCAGAAAGTGAAGGCTTGGCCGAAGGCTTCTGGAGGTGTGAAGAAGAAGAAGAGAAAGGGCAAGGCCAAATCATCAAAGTCTTCTGGGAAGGCAAATGACAAATCCCAAGATGTCTACCTACAATGTGGCAAATGGGGTCACTGGAAGCGTGACTGCCGTGAGTACAAGGCGCACATGAAGGAAGTGAAGGCGGGCAAGGCACCGGCTTCAGGTATGTTTGTTATTGAAATAAACATGTCTACTTCTAGTTTTAAAAATTGGATTTTTTATTCTCGATATGGTGCTCATATATGTACTGATGTGCATGATCTGCAGATTAGCAGAAGACTGGCTTCATGAGAGATCGACCTCCGAGTTGGAAATGGGACTAGAGTCTCCGTTTTGGCTGTTGGGACCTATATTTTGGAACTGCCCTCGGGGCATGTACTTACTTTATCAGACTGTTATTATGTACCTAGTTTGACTAGAAACATTAAATCTGTATCTTGTTTAACCCAATGTGGGTATACATTTGTATTCAAGAACACATGGTGTTTTTTTTTTTATAAAGATGATTTTGAGAAATGCACTGCTGATGTAAATAATGGTCTTTATATTTTAAATATAAATGAATCTCAAACATATAACATTACAAACAAAAGGCTTAAAATGAGTAAAACAAATGAAACTTATTTGTGGCATTGTCGTCTGGGACACATAAACAAGACTCGTATATCCACACTTTTGAAGAGTGGATACTTGGACGGATTTGATCATAATTCATACGACGTCTGCGAATCTTGTTTATTAGGCAAAATGCCTAAAACGCCTTTTAGCGGTAAAGGTGTACGTGCCACTGAACTGTTAGCTCTCCTTCATAGTGACGTATGCGGGCCCATGTCTAGCCAGACTAGAGGTGGATATGAATACTTCGTAACTTTTACGGATGATGTCACGTTATGGTTATGTGTATCTTATGAGACACAAGTCGGAAACTTTTGAGAAATTCAAAGAGTTTCGACACGAAGTAGAAAAACAGACCGGTAAAAGCATTAAAACATTACGGTCGGACTGTGGTGGAGAATACTTAAGCAATGAGTTTCTCGATTACTTGAAAGAGTATGGTATTATTTCACAGTGGACTCCTCCCGGAACACCTCAATTAAACGGTGTGTCCGAACGGAGAAACCGAACTTTGTTGGACATGGTAAGGTCTATGATGAGTCGCACTGAGCTACCAATTTCCTTCTGGGGATATGCATGGAACAATGCAATACTTATTTTGAATAAGGTTCTGTCAAAGTCTGTTGGAGAGACTCTATATGAAATATGGACAGGAAAGAAACCAGGTTTCTCATTCCTGAAGATTTGGGGATGCTTGGCATACGTTAAATATTTGGATGGCACCAAACTAGAACCCAAATCGGATAAGTGTCTATTTGTAGGTTATTCTAGGGAAACCAAAGGATATTACTTCTACAATCCACAAGAGAACAAAGTATTTGTTACTCTCTATGCAGTTGTCCTCGAAAAAGAATTTCTAAATGCAGTGGTAAGTGGGAAGAAAGTAGAACTCGATGAAAATCGTAGTGATACTATTCCTGGCACCGACTCCCAAACGGAACACGAACAGTTCGACTGTACCACAATCTTCTAATACACAAGAACCGCGTAGATCGGAGAGAGTTAGAAAACTACCTGAGAGGTATGGGTTTCTGATCTCACCTCATGTAAATATCAATCTTATTGAGGATAATGAGTCTGCTACGTACGAGGAAGTGATACAAGGTATCGACTCCACTTTATGGCAATATGCCATGAAGTCCTAAATGGATTCCATGTATACCAACCAAGTCAGGACACTGGTTGATGCACCAGAAGGCGTTAAGCTGATTGGTTGTAAATGGGTCTTCAAGAAGAAGAAAGACATGGATGGCAACATACAAACGTACAAAGCTAGGCTTGTAGCGAAAGGGTATCGTCAACGACATAGTGTCGATTACGACGAAAAGTTTTCACCTGTTGCCATGATTAAATTCATTCGGATAATGCTTGCTATTGCTGCATATTTCAATTATGAAATATGACAGATGGATGTCAAAACCGCTTTCCTTAATGGAAACCTTTTGGAGGATGTTTATATGCAACAGCCTGACGGTTTTATCGTACCAAAACATGCAAACAAGGTTTGCAAGTTAAATCGATCCATTTATGGATTGAAGCAAACATCGTGTTCTTGGAACCAACGTTTTGATGAGATCATAAAGAATATGATTTCATTCAAAACGAAGATGATCCTTGTGTATATAAGAAGATTAATGGAAGCGAACTGACATTCATTGTCCTTTACGGTGATGATGTATTGCTTATTGGCAATGACATTCCCATGCTACAATCGGTGAAAGCTTGGCTTTCATTAAAATTCTCCATAAAAGATCTGGGAGAAGTAGCCTTTATTTTGGGAATAAGGATCTACCAGGATAGATCTAGAAAGCTGTTTGGACTCTCCCAGAGCTCGTACATTGACAAAATATTGAAGAGATTCAACATGGATCAGTCCAAGAGGGGACTACTTCCTGTGTCACATGGCGTCTCTCTATCTAAAGACATGTGTCCTAAAACTAAAGATGAGAGAGACAACGTGAGTCGGATCCCGTTCGCTTCTGCAGTCGGATCGATCATGTATGTCATGATATATACGTGACCTGATGTCTCATATGCTTTGAGCATGTGTAGTCGCTATCAGACATATCCAGGTAATGGTCACTGGATTGCGGTTAAGAACATCTTTAAGTATCTTAGACGAACTAAGGATGCTTTCTTAGTCTATGGAGATGGAGAACTTGAGGTGACTGGGTTCACCGACGTAAGTTCCCAAACCGATAAGGACGACTCTAAGTCGCAATCAAGGTACATATTTTATTTGAACAATGGAGCAGTGAGCTGGAAATCTTCCAAGCAAGAGACTGTTGCAGATTCAACAACAGAAGTGGAATATATCGCTGCAGTTGAAGCAACAAAAGAGGTAGTTTCGATCCGAAAATTCCTTATTGGATTAGGAGTAGTTCCGTTAGCAGCTGAGCCTATTCCTTTGTATTGTGACAATAACGGGGCTATAGTGCAGGCTAAGGAATCGCGATCTCAACAACGATCCAAGCATGTACTTCGACATTTCCATCTGATTCGTGAGATCATTCATCGTGGCGATGTGAAGATCGAAAAGATCGCTTCAAATGACAACATTGCAGATCCGCTGACGAAAGCTATTTCTTAGCAAAAATTTAAGCGACATGTACATAGTTCAGGTGTTAGATACTTGAGTGATTGGCTATGAGCCAAGTGGGAGATTGTTGGACAATTGTGACCCATAGCATCACTATTTGTAAAAGACATTGTGGTTTTTGTACAAATTAACTATGTGACAAAGGAAATTGCTATTTTATCATTTTGTAATTAGATTACTTTGATATATATAAATGATAAAAGTCCTTATGATTAGTTCCGGATTAATAAGATATGAGACAATATCAATCCACGACCGGTTTAATCATTAAATATCCCTAGTCGTAGTATTATCGAGACTTGACATCGATAATGTGGAATAGACTAGTATTACACTTGTGCGCGCTATGGAAGCTTAACGACATAATTCTCATATATTTAAGTATAGGATACTTATGCAAGTGTGATAGGAGGTTCTGTTAGCCGTTGGACCGGGAACAGCTTCGCTCTGGATAGACCCATCGAAATCCCATTGGTAGTATGACTATGTGTCTATGGGAATCCGTATCAGGGTAGGTGTATGTGGTCTTAACCTGAGACTTGCATCGCTAATACTTGAGACAATCAGTACGCTTTGGTTTTGGTCGTCCGGGGCTTTAACAGGTTCTGTGTACGCCTCTTCTGGATTTATTGAGAATCGTAGTGTATTGGATGTGATGTCAAGATGGAAGTGTCACTTTAGTCATATGGAGATGATGATCACGCAGGATACAGAACTGGTGCTCTTATATGCTGCAGCTACGGGATAATATGACAAGGTCATGATTATCTGATTAAAGAGACTAGTTGCTAATGATCCGATATATGCTTCGTATAGGGCAGACATAATTCCAGCCTCAGGCCTAGCATGTGACATCCGATTCTGGATCGTAATACGCAATACTTAGAATACTACGCTTGATAAAGATTTTGTATTCCTTAAGAGAATATTTCTGGAGAATTGAGTAGGCACGATGCTTTGCTAGAAGCCAACCATGTCTTGTAGATCGGTAAGAACGTGGTACTTGGTACGCAGGTATTCGGATAGTCCGATGACCGTATTTACAGTCAACATATCCAGGGATCTCATAGGTCGCTTCCCAAAGATTCACCGATGATATTTGACTCGAACAGAATTAATCTAGGATTAATTATAAGAGAGAGAAAATTAACCCGGGATTAATTATGGCAAGAATTTATCTGGGATAAAATTCGAATAGAAGAGAGAACGCGATTAATTTGGAATTAATCGATTAAATAATATATTGGATATAATTAATTGAAATTAGATTTCAAAGCGGAATTTAAAATTGGATTTTAATTCGGGCAAACGAATTAATTTGGAATTAATTCGTAAGCGACTTTCGTAATAATTTTGCGAGGCATTATTATTTAATTAAAATTTGATTTAATTATGTCGCCACAATAAATTCATTTAGTTTGGAATTAAACGAACCCGGGCATGAGCGAAGTTGCGTGTTGAGTTAGCCGACTTAAATTTGGAATTTAAAAGTGGTGGGACCCACTACACTTATATCAACTTGTTGGACATGTGATGGAAATGGTTAGGCTTGAATTGGATTTGATTTGTTGGCAAGTAAGGCTTGGCTTTACTTATAATACACTCAAACAAAAACCAGCACTTAATCTTTGCATAAATTAGCAAGTCAACTTTGGAAGTAAGACTAAGTTACTATTCACAGCAAACCTTCTTCTTCTTCCTTGCAATTGACATGACTCTCTCTCCCTCCCATTGAAGTTTTGTTGCAAAATTTTTTAAGCTAGCACTTCAAGAGTGAATCAAGGTGATAGGGAAACTCATCCTTGAGTTTGGAACACAACACAAAGCTTGAAGCTCTCAACATACATCAAAGAATTTTAAATTCTCATCCATTCATTGTAAGTAATTTTCCGCAACTTGTTATGATTATTCACACACCAAAATCATGTTGTAGAGACCTTGGGCATGTATAGGACATTGACAGTGTGACCATCATCTCTATATGACTGAAGTGATACTCCCATCTTGACATCACATCCAATACACTACGATTCTCAGTAAACCCAAAATAGGTGTACACAGAACCAGTTAAAGCTCCAGATGACCAATACCAAAGTAAACTGATTGTCGCAAGTAATAGCGACGCAAGTCTCAGGTTAAAGATCACATACACCTACCCTGATTCGGATTCCCATAGACACATAGTCATAATACCAATGGATTCCGATGGGGTCTATACAGAGCAAAACTGTTCCCGGTCCAACGGCTAACAGAATCTCTTATTACACTTGCATAAGTATCCAATACCTAAATATATGAGAACTATACCGTTAAGCTTCCATAACGCGCACAAATATAATACTAGTCTATTCTGCATTATCGATGTCCAGTCTCGATAATAATACGACTAGGGATATTTAATGATTAAACCGTTCGTGGATTAATATTGTCTCATATCTTATTAATCTGATTTAACCATATGGACTTTTATCATTATATATATCCAAGTAATCCAATTACAATAATGATAAAATAAAAATTTCATTTTGTCACATTGTTAATTTGTACAAAAACACAATGTCTTTTACAAATAGTGATGGTATGGGTCATAATTGTCCAACAATCTCCCACTTGGCCTATAGCCAGTCACTCAGGTATCTAACACCTGAACTATGTATATGTCGCTCAAACTTTTACTGAGATATAGCTTTCATCAGCGAATCTACAATGTTATCATCTTCTCGATCTTCTCGATCTTCACATCGCCACGATGTATGATCTCACGAATCAGATGAAATCGTCGAAGTACATGCTTGGATCGTTGATGAGACTGTGGTTCCTTAGTCTGTGTTATAGCCCTGTTATTGTCACAATACAAAGGTACGGGCTCAACTGTTAACGGAACTACTCCTAATCCAATTAGGAATTTACGGATCCAAACTGCTTCTTTTGTTGCTTCAGCTGCAGCAATATATTCCGCTTCTGTAGTTGAATCGGCAATAGTCTCTTTCTTGGAAGATTTCTAGCTCACTGCTCTGTTGTTCAAATAAAATATGTACCCTGATTGTGACTTACAGTCGTCTTTATTGGTTTGGAAACTTACATCGGCGAACTGAGTCACCTCAAGTTCTCATTCCCATAAACTAAGAAATCATCTTTAGTTCGTCTAAGATACTTAATGATGTTCTTTACAGCAATCAAGTGACCATCACCTAGATCGGCCTGATAGCGACTGCACATGCTCAAAGCATATAAGACACCAGGTTGCGTACATATCATGGCGTACATGATCGATCCGACTGCTGAATCATACGGGATCCGAATCATTGCGTCTCCCTCATCTTGAGTTTTAGGATATATATCCTTAGATAGAGAGACGCCATGTGACACCGGAAGCAGCCCCCTCTTGGACTAATCCATGTTGAATCTCTTCAACACTTCGTCAATGTACGAGCTCTGGGAGAGTCCAAGCAGCTTTCTAGATCTATCCTAGTAGATCCTTATTCCTAGAATAAAGGATGCCTCTCACAGGTCTTTCATGGAGAATTTTAATGAAAGCCAAGCTTTCACCGATTGTAGCATGGGAATGTCATTGCCAAGAAGCAATACATCATCAACATATAGGAAAATGAATGTCAGTGCGCTCCCACTAACCTTCTTATATACACAAGAATCATCTTCATTTTGAATGAAACCATATTCTTTCATGATCTTATCAAAACGTTCGTTCCAAGAACACAATGATTGCTTTAATCCATAAATGGATCGATTTAACTTGCAAACCTTGTTTGCATGTTTTGGTGCGAAAAACCGTCAGGTTGTTGCATATAAACATCATTTAAAAGGTTTCTGTTAAGGAAAGCGGTTTTGACGTCCATCAGTCATATTTCATAATCAAAATATGCAGCAATAGCAAGCATTATCCGAATGGATTTAATCATGGCAACGAGTGAAAAGGTTTTGTCGTAATCGACACCATGTCGTTGACGATATCCTTTAACTACAAGCCTAGCTTTGTACGTTTGTATCTTGCCATCCATGTCTGTATTCATTTTAAAGACTCATTTACAACCAATAGGCTTAATGCCTTCTAGTGCATCAACCAGTGTCCAAACTTGGTTGGTATACATGGAATCTATTTCAGACTTCATAGCATCTTGCCATAAAGCAGAGTCGATACCTTGTATCACTTCCTCATACGTAGCCAGTTCATCTTCCTCAATAAGATTAATGTCTACATGAGGTGAGATCAGAAACCCATACCTCTCAGGTTGTTTTCTGACTCTCTCCGACTTACGCGGTTCTTGTGTATTAGAAGATTATGGAACAGTCTCATCCATGATGGACTGTTGGTGTTCTATGAGGGGGTCGGTGCCAGGAACAGTATCACTCTAATTTTCATCGAGTTCTAATTTCCTCCCACTTGTCACTGCATTCATGAATTCCTTTTCTAGGAAAACTGCATGAAGAGCAACAAATATTTTTTTCTCTTGTGGGTTGTAGAAGTAATATCCTTTGGTTTCCCTAGGATAACCTACAAATAGGCACTTATCCGATTTGTGTTCTAGTTTGGTACCATCCAAACGTTTAACATATGCCCAGCATCCCCAAATCTTCAAGAATGAGAAACCTGATTTCTATCCTGTCCATATTTCATATGGATTATGTCCAACAGACTTTGACGGAACCTTATTCAAAATAAGTATTGCACTGTTTAATGCGTATCCCTAGAAGGAAATTGGTAGCTCTGTGCGACTCATCATTGACCTAACCATGTCCAACAAAGTTTGGTTTCTCCGTTCGGACACACCGTTCAATTGAGGTGTTCCGGGAGGAGTCCACTGTGAAAGAATACCATATTCTTTTAAGTAATCCTGAAACTCATTGCTTAAGTATTCTCCACCACGGTCTGACCGCAATGTTTTAATACTTTTGATAGTATATTTTTCTACTTCGTGTCGAAACTCTTTGAATTTCTCAAAAGTTTTCGACTTGTGTTTCATAAGATACACATAACCTTAACGCGATACATCATCCGTAAAGGTTACGAAGTATTCGTATCTTCCTCTAGCCTGGCTAGACATGGGCCTACATACGTCACTATGAACGAGGGCTAACAGCTTGGTGGCATGTACACCTTTACCACTAAAAGATGTTTTAGGCATTTTGCCTAACAAACAAGATTCGCAGACATCATATGAATTAGGATCAAATCCGTCCAAGTATCCATTCTTCGAAAGAGTGGATATACGAGTCTTGTTAATGTGTCCCAAACGACAATGCCACATATAAGTCTCATCAGTTTTACTTAATTTGAGCCTTTTGTTTGTCATGTTATATGTTTGAGATTCGTTCATATTCAAAATATAAAGACCATTATTAACATCTGCTGTACATATCAAAATATCATCTTTATACACAAAACACCCAGTGTTCCTGAATACAAAGGTATACCCGCATCGGATTAAACTAGATACAAAGATTATACTCCTAGTCAAACTAGGTACATAATAACAGTCGCCTAATGTAAATACATGCCCCGAGGGCAGGTTTAAAACATAGGTGCCAACAGCCAAAACAGCGACTCTCGTCCTATTTCCGACTCGTAGGTCGATCTCACCTGAAGCCAGTCTCATGCTAATCTGTAGATCCTGCACATCAGGACATATGTGAGTACCACATCCAGTATCAAAAATCCATTTTTTAAAACTAGTAGTGGACATGTTTATTTCAATAACAAACCTACCTGAAGCTGGAGCCTTGCCTGCATTCGCTTCCTCCAAGTTCGTCTTGTACTTATGGCAGCCACGCTTCTAGTGACCCTGTTTGCCATAATATAGGCAAACGTCTTGGCATTTTTCCTTTGTATTCCTAGAAGACTGTGATGATTTAGCCTTGCCCTTTATCTTTTTCTTCTTCACACCCCCAGAAGCCTTGGCCTTCTGGGATGTCGAAGTAAGATGCGCCTCGCGCTTCTTGCCCTTCAGAAGCTCTGGCTCTGCTTCTTTCAGCATACTCATTAACTCTACAAGAGTTTTCTTTTGGTTCATCATATTATAGTTCATGATGAACCCGCCCCAGCAGTCGGGCAGAAACTGTAAGATCAAATCTATGAATGTCTCGACCTCGACGGTAATGCCCAGCTGACCTAGCTGTTCGATGTCAGTAATCATCTACGACACGTAATGTTCGACATATGTACCCTCTGACATACGCGAGAAAAAGAGCTTCTTCTGTAAATCGTACTTTTGAGATCTAAGATTAGATCTATAAAGATCCTTCAAATTCAACATCATGTTATAAGGATCTAATCCCTTGTTTTGACGACAAAACTAAGGAGTCATTGCAGCAAGCATAACGGATTGAGCAGTAAAGTTATCATCACGATGAGTCTTCCAAAGCTCATGCTCTACTGGCTGCTCAAGTCCGGGCTCAGGCCCGAGAGGTCTCTCTATAACATAGAGCAACTTCTCAGCTCCCAGGACTATCCTGAGATTCATTTCCCAATCTGGAAAATTTGCGTCGTTAAATACATTGTCACCCATGATTAGTGATGGCAACAAGATCCGGACCCGGCCCGGTTCCGCATGGACCCGGATGACCCGGGTCCGGAATTAAAAAATCCGGACCCGGGTCTTTAAAACGAAGACCCGGGTGATTCCTGGTCCGGACCCGGGATCACTCGTTCCAGACCCGGATCCGGAAAAAATTAAAAAAAAATAAAAAAATAAATTAGATTTTAATAAAAAATATAAAATATTATGCATATATATATATATAAATAATAGAATTTAATTAAAAAAATAAAAAGAATTGAAATAAAACTAATAAAATTGACAAAATACAAATATAAATATAAATATAAAAAAAATACAATTAAAATTTTTTTTAAAAAAAAAAATTCGGGTAATCGGGTCCGGACCCGGGGTTTTAAAACCTCTTCCGGACCCTGGTCCGGAACCGGATTTTTCCATCCCTACCCATGATGATGTCCCTAAAGCTAATCTTTTCAGCCATCTTGATTGCTATAGTCCAACTATCCAATCAAATGTTTCGGGTACACTCAAATGCAATGGTTACTATAGTCCAACTATATAACCAACTACAAATGGAGTAGTGTTGAGTACAGTCTAACTGTTCAAAGAAAATAATAAAATAATATTAGTCCAACTAATATATATAATGACGATAAATAATAAAAGAGTGCGCATTTTAGCGAGTATTAAACAAAATTGCAAATTTAATACTAGTCTCCCACTATTTTTCGGCGAGCCTCAAACCCTCCGTTGAGTACTCGGGAAACCTAGTTTCCTAGTGGGCTAGGATCCCGTTAAATAATACACAACCTTGAATTTGGCCAACAAGTTGTATAAAATTTAACTAGGTAGATCTCTAAGATCAATTGGATCTCATCCAATTCCTATATCCGGTAGGTGGACCTTCAAGTCCAAAACATATATCCAATATATTTCCTAACCTGTTTCATCTGAATCAACTAAGCCTTGGCTTTGGCTCAACAAGCTTAATGATTCCAGTTAAGCACGACCCATTGACAGTGGGAAAACTTCGTAATCAACGTCGATGGACATGAGTGACCTTGACTTTGGCCAACAACTCACAAATGCCCAAGACATGCGATGTATAACAAAGCTTTCATGGTTCAAACACATCCGCGATAGACAATGATCTTGACTTTGGCCAACAAATTAAAGCCAATCTTGGATCTTGAGAGAGAACCACTCAATGGAAGGAAACACTTAATATTAAATGTGAGGGCGTTTTCGTAAATTGGCAACCAATTTATTATCTTTGATTAGGTCTCATCATACACCCTTAAACATGCATTCTAAAAGCATAATAAGGCGCGATAAATTTAATAATGATATGCAGATGGATATTCACAATTTGTTCCTAGAACAAATCTATCTCTTTCCTCTCTCCCGCTAGCACTTTAACATTCTTCTATACCCAATTACATAACACTATAAGAAACCTCATTTACATTGAGGGAAATTTGTGAGAAGATAAATACACTGAGAATGAGAGGTGATAGGCTGGACACGCAGGTCCAATTTCAAATAAATATCATATTTACAACAATTTCCAAAATTGCCTCACTCATCTAATATCCATCCGATATACATTATTGAAACGAATACATCAAAGCATTCACACATAGCATGTTTTCAATCAATCTAATCAAATTAATTAATTCTTCAATTAATGACCATCCAATGTTCATACAACGATTTGATTTGCTCGAGTCCAACTCGTTTAAGAATAAATACTCAAAGTAAGTATTCTTGAATTATATCGAACTACAATTTTAAATCCATTTTAAATTGTATCCAATATTAATTCATGTTTAATTCCAAATTAAACAATTACACCTATTATAGTGCCTTTTAGGCTTGGATTCCAAATCCAATCCAAATGGGTCTCAAAGGCCCAATTAGCATCAAATGCCATTTCTATTAGGTACAATGGGCTTTTAATTAATTCTTTAGGCATGGACTTTGGCCATTATGGATCAAACCCATAATGCCTTGGCCCATTTAGGAATCACCCTATGCCAAAAATTAATTTTGTCCCATTAGGCCCAATTGAATAATTAAAGGCACAAAAGTCATATTTTGGACTTTTATGGAAATGATTTAGGCCCAATTGGATCCAACCCAATTATCTAAAACCAAACTTGGCACAACCAAGCCCATTAGCCCAAATATAACCAAATTAGATTAATACAATATTCCAAATATTTCATTAATTCAATTTAAGTGTAATTAACACAACTAATTAATTAATCTAATATTTCCAAAATATTAATTAATCTAATTAATCATGCTTTATCATTCCAATTCATGTCCAACACAAATTGAAGCAAAATCAAGTCTTCCAACAACATGCTCATTCACGTCAATTACATGAAAATAACATTCAATTTGATTTCAATCCAATTAAATCAACATTCAATATTTATTTCATATCTTTAACACATCCAAGTGTCTAATTTCAAAAAATCACCATGAGCTTATATAGGGCATAATTCGGCCAAGCTAAGGATTTTGTGGAAATTTAATTTAATCAATTTTTCAACAATCCAATGATGCATAACTCTAAGTTATCATCATCTAATATCAACCAAACACTCAATTTTGATTTTTCATGCTCCAAGCAAAAAATCCCAAATTAAAGTTCATAAACCCTAGAAATCAAATCAAGTTTAGCATGGCTCTGATACCATTGTTAGTCTCTAAGACATGCTTCCAAGATCCTAAACATGATTTGCGTGTGAATTAACCAAGTAAAGTTGCGGAAATACTTACATTGGTTTTTGGTGAAATTCGAAATTTTCACTTTGTAGGATGAAGCTCCAAGCTTGTGCCAAATGAGAGAGAGAGAGAGAGATGAGTGAATAGTTTCTCAAAAGTTGGTTTTTATGTTTGTAAATGCCACATTTAATAAGGCCAACTACTTCCATCAATCTTTTGACAATATGTAAGTGATGTGGTCCCACCACATTTAAATTCAAAATTTGTGTTGGCTTACTTAACACACAACTTAGCTTGGGCCCGGGTTCGTTCAATTCCGAATTAAAAGAATTTGTCATTGCGACATAATTAAATCTAATTTAATTAAATAATTTTGCCTAGCAAAATTATTACGATAGTCGCTTACGAATTAATTCTAAATTAATTAGTTCGCTTGAATTAAAATCCAATTTTAATTTTGTATTGAAATCCAATTTCAATTAATATATCTGATATATTATTTTAGCCCAAATAAATAAATTAAATAGAAAAATCTAATTTAACTATTAAATTTATTTTATCGATTAATTCTAAATTAATCGCGTTCTCTCTTCTAGACGAATTTAATCCCAGATTAATTCTTGCCGTAATTAATCCAGATTAATTTTTCTCTCTCATAATTAATCCCAGATTAATTCTATTTGAGTCAAATGTCATTGGTGAATTTTTGGGAAGCGACCCAAGAGATTCCTGGATATGTTGGCAGTAAATACGATCATCGGACCATCTGAACACGTGCGTACCCCGTACCACGTTCTCACCGATTTATAAGACATGGTTGGCTTCTAGCAAAGCACCGTGTCTACCTAATTCTCCAGAAATATCCTCCGAGTAATATAATTTGTATGAGGCGTAGTAATACAATGTAATATGTAATACGATCCAGTATCGGATGTCACATGCTAGGCCTAGGGCTGGCTTTGTGTCTGCCCCGTACGAAGCATATATCGGATCCCGAGTAACTAGTCTCCGTAATCGAAAAGTCACGACCTAGTCATACTTTCCCGATAGCTGCAGCTTTTAAGAGTACTAGTTTTGTATCCTGTGTGACCATCATATCCATATGACTAAAGTGATACTCACATCTTGACATCACATCCAATACACTACGATTCTCAGTAAACCCAATATAGGCGTACACATAACATGTTAAAGCTCCAGACGGCCAATACCAAAGTAAACTGATTGTCGCAAGTAATAGCGACGCAAGTCTCAGATTAAATATCACATACACCTACCCTGATTCGGATTCCCATAGACACATAGTCATAATACCAATGGGATTCCGATGGGGTCTATCCAGAGCGAAACTGTTCCTGGTCCAACGGCTAACAGAACCTCTTATTACACTTGCATAAGTATCAAATACCTAAATATATGAGAACTATACCTTTAAGCTTCCATAACGCGCACAAGTGTAATACTAGTCTATTCCGCATTATCGATGTCCAGTCTCGATAATACTACGACTATGGATATTTAATGATTAAACCGTTCGTGGATTAATAATGTCTCATATCTTATTAATCTGATTTAACCATATGAACTTTTATCATTATATATATCCAAGTAATCCAATTACAATAATGATAAAATAGCAATTTCCTTTTGTCACATAGTTAATTTGTACAAAACAATGTCTTTTATAAATAGTGATGTTATGGGTCATAATTTTCCAACATTATTTGCTACACCAGCGGTAGATGCTCTTCTGGATGTTCCTCTTTGTGCATATGTTTATCCTTATTACTATCCACATGCACGAGGTTATGGTCCAGCTTCTATGGCTCTTGAAGTGAAAGAAAAGATCATTGCTAAGAGAACAAAAAAATGGAGCTGTTGAGTTCGCTGGGGAAAAGTACCTCATAGTAGTTGGGAATTTCTTAGACATAGTGGAAAAAACTTTTGAGTTGATGAGATTAACCGATGAGCAGAAGTTTCATCATATGTATCAACTTCTGACTGAACAGTCTGACAAATGATGGCAAAATGTGTGGGGTAAATTCACGGAAGCTAATCCGCTGACTTGGGAGAAATTTAAGGATAAATTCAGAGCTAATTATATGAATTCTGAAGGGTATTCTATCGCTGGACTCAAGTTAGCCGTACGGTAGACTAGTATGATACCCTCTTCCACAAGCTAGTATTGTTTGTTCCTCATTTGAGGGATAATGAGCATGGACAGATGGATCATTTCCTTAACAGTTTGAATGTGGAATTAAAATCTAGAATGTGATTGCTTACAATTAACAATCTGACAAATATAGCTTGTTATGCATGAAAAAATGGAGTTTGCAGAGAAAGAATGACAAATTGGGGATGGCTATCAGAGGAAGAAAAGAAATAGGGAACTGTTGAAGATTTTATGATTTTTCGAGATGCGTAGCGAAAGGCAAAAAAGTTAAATTTTATCAATTTCAATAATCTTGCTTGGATTATTAAAATAAAATAATTTATTTTAATACACCAAAATCATATTTCAAAGTCCCAGATAAACCACAAGACAACAATCATGCCTAAAAATAAAGTTTTGATATTTTGATCATTTTGGTCATAATTTGTCAAATACATAATTAGGTATTTCCAAAACACTATTAAAAGGATTTATGCATCAAATACACTCCAATTTGCATCCAAGACAAGATTATCCCTAATTTGGAAACTAGGAATAAACCTTGATTTGTAATTAATCAAATTGATTGAAATTAATCATAATTCATGCTTTAATCCAAATTTCCAATACCAATCAAGTCTCACCACAATGAAATAGCTCAAGAATGATTCTAGGTCATCATTGAGTGGCATGACAACTCTATAATAACAATTAGTTATCAAATAACCAAATTAAGCCAAAATTACACTAATTAGGCTTAATAAATTTCTACACATGCATGTATTCATCCAATTTTGGCAACCAACACTCTCAACACATTATTCAAGAGAGGAAAATAAATAATACATCATATGCATGCTATTAGAGTATAGAAAATATTTTTCATAATTAAAGAATCAAGAAATTAATTAATTTCCGAGATTTCTTCAAGATTTCCATAATTGCTTTGCTTTCTTTCAATGTCTCTCTTTCTAATGTGTTTTGGAAGCCAAAAGAATGAACAAAATATTGCAAAAGAATCACACACACACAGAACCATTTGAAAGATGAAACCTTTATTGGAGTTGAATTTTTTATCTAGACAATGCTCATATTTTGAAGAGAGACTGGATTGTAGAGAGAATAAAACTTTTAAGAATATGCGAAGAGTCATTGCGTGATAAAAAAGAATTTAGAAAGCAAATTCAATGATTTAAACCCCGAAGGAAAACCTAGATAAAAATGAATCAGGATCTGAGGATGTCTCTACGGAAAAAAACATCATGACTCATGCACCTTCTCCACTCGAAAAGTGGGTAAACAACTAGAGGCCAATTACACACATCCATACATGTAACCTTTCTCTTGCAGGAAGTTAACATGGAGTAAGCAGTGAAAAAACTCCATATGAATGGGGTATACTGCGGAGCATCCAAAATCAGAAAACTGGGAGAGAGGCTCCTCTAAAATAGAATACTAGAGTCGAATCTCACTTACAAGAGAATACGGGGGCGAAGACCGCCTAGACGTGATTGATGGGGGTGACTCCCGCTGCATGGTTAGGACTTGGAACACTGACCAGAGTTGACAAAAAATGGATCAACATACCAGAAGACATTGGAATAAGATGCCAAATATTGATGGAGAAATAGGTCGAGTGCCTAGGGTTACGTGCCCAGAATGGATTTAGAATACCAACGGGTTGGAAAAACTAACAGATTTAGAACGCTGACGAATATGGAACGCCAAGAGATCTAGGAATGGATTTGGAATACCAGACATATTTGGAAAGCTGAGCAGAATTAGAACTCTGACAAGTTTGGAATGTTAGTGGACATAGAATACTAATAGGGATTGGAGATGGATTTGGAACACTACCAAATTTAGAAAGCTGGACAGAATTAGAATGTCAATAGACTTAAAACAGCTACAGAATTGGAAATAGGTTTGGAACGGTAAAAGATTTGAAAAGCTGGACGGAATTAGAACACCAAGAAGTTTTGAACACTACCAGATTTGGAAAGATGGATGGAATTAGAACACCAATAGAATTAGAACGCCAATGGATTTTGAATGTCAAGAATTTAGAACTCTACCAGATTTGGAAATCTGGATGAAATTAGAATGCCAAAGGAATTAAAACGCTTCACGATTTGGTATGACACGTGAATTAGAATGCCAATGGATTTAGAACACCAAGGAATTTGGGAAACTATCATATTTAGAAAGCTGGACGGAATTAGAACGCCAATAAAATTAGAACACTATAAGATTTGGGATACCAGATGAATTAGAAAGCCAAGGAATTTGGAACACTGCCAGATTTGGAATGTTGGAATGGAATTATAATACTAATAGATTTAGAAATGGATTTAGAATTCCTTACGATCTATCGAGGCATCAAGAGACCTGCAAGTCCATCAATTATTTTAGAGCATTAGGAACAAAGCCCATAATCACCAAAAACTGGGAATAAAGCCTGGAATCCAAGAAATCTCACCACCAATCAAAGCATGGGAGGTCCATGGGGCCCATCAAACCACAAATAAACTCCCACAAGGCCAGGTATGTATGGCGACGCTCGGTAAACCAAGTAGTAAAAATACAGGCATGACTTTGATAGACTTGTCATTGTCACACACTGAATAAGCCTACCAAAATGGGGGCTACTGTAGATACTGTATTTTTATGCATAGCCCGATTATGAGTCTCATATGGAGACACCTCATGTAAGCTTGGAAAGTTACAAAGATGATGTAACATCCGGTGAACCTGACGACTCGTACGATACCAGAGCCTGACGACTATTTCAATTCAGAGGCATAATACTTGACATAAATCATGTTCGAGCAAGTACGTGCTCATAAAATAGCATTTGGGACATTCAGAAGATTCCTTGAAATTTTGACGTTGAACTTAGTTTACGTTCCACCTCGAACAACTTTTAGTTATCAGGCCGTAATATTTTCATACGATCTCCGATTTTTATGAATTTTATATCTTCGGAAGACTTAGACTGAAAGCTACAAATTATGCATTGAACTATTTTCCAAATTCGGACTAGAAGCGGGTCAAAAATAATAAATTTCGTGACTACTACAGTAATTTCGCGATTAGTCTAGAAAAAAGGATGAAGTGGCACAATCATGACCACTCATTCCATCATAAAATCAGCCCCTCTTTGTCTATAAAAAGAATACTATTCACTCATCTTCTTTGAAGAAAAAAACGTGGATGGGGCTTCAAGGGAAGTCTTCAATTTTTCTTCACTCTCAAGTGCATTTGTGAGGAAATGTGATGAATTTATAAGAAATTTCTTGAGCAAGTAAGCTTCTTATCGTTCTCTCTTCTTCTTATTTTGGAAAATAAGCATGAATTCTTCACTTGAATTTTCCTACCCATGAACCCTACAAAATTGGGGCTTTGTTGTTTGAAAGGATTGAGTACAAATTAGGCATCAAGACACGTTTATGATGTTGTTTGGAGTAGTTTATGCCTAAGTTTGGATAAATAATTCCAAGGTGGAAAAATGGGTATGTGGCCAAATTTCTTACCATATTGGGGGGAGTTGCTTTTGTTGATTTGATGATAAATTGTTAAAGTTCATGCATTAAAAGATGTTATAGCATGATTTTAAATTGTTTGGAGTTAATAACTTAAAGGTGAATGGTTAAAGTCTTTGGCTTATTTTATATGAATGTGTTGGAAAAGTATGTTTTGTGAATTGATAATACTTGTTAATGGCTGGTGATGAGAGTAATAAAAATTGCTTGTGTGAAAATTAAATAAGGTTAAGAGAGTGGTGAAATTGGTATGTTGGGCAGTAAATTTTGGTGAAGTCACATTCCGGACAAGCTATAACGATTTACTTGTAAGTCAAGTTTATAATGTCCGATTGATGAAGCGTAAATTTCTGGTAAACGAGACATATAAGGTAGTAACATATCCAAAATTTAGAATTTTTGGACTTAAGATGAGACCGGACCGAATTTTTGAAGTCGGGCAATCTGCTACCACTGTGCCCGGTTTTTCCAGTTACATAGCCCCTGAACTTCATTCCATAACTTGAGTTATAGGAATCACAATCACGATCTGTATGAAGTGCTAAGCTCCATAGATAACCCTACAAATGGGTATGTGGCCAATAGATACTTAAGCGAGTATTTTATTAAAATTTCAGCCCCAAATTCAATCCCGATTAAGCGCACAGAATTTTCAATGTCAGTGTTGGTGTACTGAAATTTCTGGAAAGAGGGCAGAATATGGACTTTTGTTAAGTAGCTTGTGAGATCCTCGAACGAGCGTATTAAAAATTGTTAGACCACCCTAAAATGTTAGTAACATATCGCGGATGAGTTATCGTGAATAATGAATAAATTTTGTTAAGTGAGGATATAAATTCGCAATCTTGATACTAATGAATTTTGCTAATTCTAGATTATCATCGGGAGATGTGGTTCCACCATTATCGCAAGGCGTCACCAGTAAGTTCCGAATCAGTGAGCGGCAATCTTTCCTTAAGTTGATTTTCATTTTATTATTTTTAACATTAGACTTACTTTTTCGCATTTAGGGCGTTAGCCGAGTTTACTTTCAAATATATATTTGAAAAATAATGTTTTGAGAAATGATTTAGAAAGTAATGATTTCAGAAGCATGATTTTAAGTTTTCGAGGCATGAGGAAAAACTCACCTCAGTATGTAACTTGACTCAGACATGGATTTGACAGATCAGATATCGTGTGCACACGCAGTTCAGGACTAGGGTTGACAAATGCCCATAGATCCTAGATTGAGAGCCTAGAGGGTAGCATAAATCCGCACCCCCGGTTCTAGTTCAGTGGCTTGGGGACGGTGATACGTAACGCCCCAATGTCATGGATTTGCACTCCTGGCTCTAGTTAGGCGTATGGGGGGACGGCGATACGTAACGCCCTCATGCGTCAGGTTTTACAAAGATAGATACTAGATTTTTAGAAAACAATTTTCAGAGATCAGTTTACATATACGAATTTCAGAAACAGTTTTCAGAGAAAAGTTTTCTAGAAATGAATGTTTTCAGAAACAGTAATTTTATCAGAGGTTTTAAGAAAATATTTTCACAAAGGTTTTCCGAAACAGAATTGCTTTCAGAAAGAAAAGTTTACAGATAAGATTCGAATTGATTTCTAAAACACGAGTTTCTTAGAGTATTCTAGTTTTCATTATATAAAAAAAAAAACCGTCCACTCACTTAGATCGTTCAAACGATCTGACCCCCCACTCCCAGTGTTTTGTTTTGCATGTTCTTGGAGGACAAGCTCGAAAGGATGGGTACTAATGGCAGTCACTAGGGAGTTGGTCCACTAGGTCAAGTGAGGAATAAAGTCCAGTTCGGTCAGAGTCAGAGAATGTCAAGTAACATATATGTTATACAATAAAGGTCACACGTATATTGTATTATAAAAGTTATTGTCAGTATTGAAATGTGTATTTAAACAGAGTACTTAGTATTAAGAATATTACGCATACATGGTTGATGAGTTGGGCTATGGTCCCATGCATGTGTTTATATATATATATATATATATATATATATATGAGATAAGAAGTCAGATGCTTATGGGGATAGTATGGTATATTCCATGCCGGTAGCATCTCCCAGATTGGGGATGTTACATATGAATGCCGGAAGGGAAAGAAAAACTAGAGAAAATAGCCAAATGTCTGCCAGACATCACCTATGTTTGGCCTACCTTCTTTCATACCATAATAACCAACTAGATATACCTTGAAAACCATAAATCCAGCAAAATGTGCGACATTTATTAGTGAGTGTGCTGATTATCAATCTCTGTAATCACGGGATCTAATTGATGTCAGTCGGACATGTAATTCTAAATATATGTCTGGCCTGATATACAATTCAAAATACATGTCCAGTCGGACTGTTAGGGTTGGTGCTCGGAGTGCCAATCCGCATCGTATTTATGTCCGATTCATGAATACGAACAATTCATTTTTCCATAATCTTACTTATTTATGGTAGTACTTCTTGCTTTTATATACATATTCGATCTAATTACGATTAGATTGAAATTAAATATGATTTAGTGATATGTATATATTAGACAAAGACCCGATAATATATAATGTAGTGCACAGTTACAAAGTAGTTTGTAATTGACATTGGGAAGTGACACTACTAGAAGTATATTATCAAATAAAGTTCTTGGTCAAGATTTACTAACACAGGTCGGTTAGTAAAATCCACTGAGACCAGTACAAGTCGTATATTGAGACTTGGTTCGATGGTTTATCCCAATGAACCATGAGTCTGAGGAGACTCGTATAGACGTGTAGGTGTTTATATTGGATAAACACTGAATGACTCACCGAAGATTTCGTAATAGATGGTACACCAACGTCAATATGAATCTTCTCGGGTTAAGTGAGCATAGCGGTCATTCGACTTGAGATACCACTGTGGATGTATGAGGTATTCTCCACACTTTAATGGCAGTCACGTCACCGATCTATTTAGATCAGAAATTTGCTTGTTCGTTGGGTGTGGACTGATCCTCATGATATCTTGTGCATATCAAGATAGGATCCGTCAGTTCTGTGTACATAGCATAGGTATTCATTATGGAATTAGCAATCTGTTAAATCTATGGGCCCGTGGTACACTGTAGAAGTAAGTTCTAAGTGTTATTAAGAGATTACTAATAGAATCGTCGACGAGATTATACCTATAGAGATTTGATGTTTTTATCTCTGGAATAAACTGAATACCTATGACGGAGGGATTATACGTATGCGATGACCTCGACGTATATGATTCAGCGCATTTATCTGTGGTCGTCATAATTTACTGGTGGGTAGATTTGGACACGAAATTAGATTTCATGACGGATATACCTGAATCTAGACAGTCTCACTAATGAAACATACTCGTAGAGCACTAAGGCAACTATTATAAATAATATTGATTATTTATAAATCGTTTAACGGTTAAACGTAAAGATACATGCATAGAGGCTATTCAGACATTTCTAAATTAATGTGCATTTGGATTAAATACTTGATTTTATTAAATACACATTAATTTTTTATCAAATAAAGTATTTGACACATGTTCCAAGTATATGTATTATGGAATATTTAAAGTAAATTTGATACATGTATTTAGATATTTGTATTAAGTAATTATCTGATTATTTAATTGTTAAATAATTAAAATAATTAAATAAATTTATCTTTATCATTATTAAGTCTTTAAATGGCTAAATGTGATTGGTGCACATGTATATTTACTTTATGGAAACGGTGTTCAAGTTGAATTTTGCTACCTTTTAATTTGATTAAAAAATTGCAAAAATTATCTTCTTCTTTTTTTAGCATTTCCGAAATTTGCAACCCTAAGTATATAAGGGTTTCATTTTTCTTTTGCTTCCTAATTCTAAGCTTTCAAAACACAAAAAACATTTGAGACTTGAGATGCAAAAAAAAGAAACCAAGAAGGAGATGAAGAAAACTTGCAAATTAGTAAGTAATTTCAACTTTTCTTTAGAAGGAAAAATATTTCTTTTGTTCTTGGCTACAACATATGTTGTTCTCTTGTTTCTCTACTCTCTTTTGTTTGTGCTATGAAGTTTGGAAGCTTGAATGAAAGTAGTATGCATGTATATTAACAAAGTTTGCTTATTTATGGTTAATAAGCACACTTTTGGTCATTAGATGACTTGGTTGCCATTCTAGAATTGTTAGGCCACTCAATGATGACCTAGAATTGTTCTTGAGTTATTTCAAGGTGGTGAGACTTGTTTGGTGTTGTAGAGATTGGATTAAAGTATTGGATTGTGTTAATTTTGGTTAATGTTGGTTAATTTGATTAATTAAAAAACATTAAGGTTTTGAACCTAAACCAAAATTGGGGCTTTCATATATATGTTGTATTGTGATGTATATAAGATACACAAATCATTTTGGGGTTGATTGGAAATCATTCAAGCTTGTTTTGACAAGATTGGACCAAAATGATCAAAGTTGAAAACTTGTGGGCTTTTCAGTAATTTAGAGGAAATATTGTATTTCCGGTGCCTTGATGTATTTTTACATGTATGACATGCCTTGATGTATTTTTACATGTATGACATGTATAAATCATTTTGGTAGTGATTTGGAATCACCTAATTATGTATTTGGCAAATTAGGACTAAAATGATCAAAATGCAAAATTTATGGGCCTTTTGGTAATTACTGAAAAATCTGGAAAAAATTTCGAAATTCTGTTTTTCATGTATATTTGATATACAAATCATTTTGGTTGTGATTGGAAATTACCTAAGCTTGTTTTGAACAACATAGGACTAAAATGATGAAAATTGAAAGTTTTGGGGTAGTATGGTAATTTACTGAAATTATGATTTCTGGGTTAAAATTTTCTGTTTTTGAGTATTGAGTGATTAAAATAAATAATTTTATTTTAATTACTCTAGAAAAATTAAAGAAATTGGAAAATTTGATTTTCGCGCTTTCCGCTGCGTAACCCGGGTATTTTGCCCAAAACCCCAACACGGACATGTATCGAGTTATCATCGAGTATGCAGATCTTCAATTACTGGAATCATAGGCATAATAAATACTGATTATCTCCAGCCGAACATATATCTTAAGATATACATCCAGCCAGATATGTATTGAATTACAATTGACAACAGATTGACAATCATTCCAGACATAGGCGAGAGAAAGTGAAGGGATTTTGTCTCCCTTCTCTTTTTTAGACCTCTTCCCTACACTATAAAAGGAGGGAACTCTTCCTATTGGCAAGGATCCACCCTGAAAAGCCCCCAAATATTGAAACACTGAAAACACAAAGACCTAAAGAGAGAGAGAAACAATAAGAAATCCTTGGGAGTTTCCCTTTCTGGCAAGAATCCAGCAACAACGTAAGATCCAAAAGTGTTCTTCGAGCTAAAATACACTTAGAGGTACGACCTGAGTGCACTATATTCTATTATTTATGTGTTTTGAAGTTTCTATATTAACACAGTATCTCTGGCTGGATGTATTTCACATCTGGCCGAACATGCACACACATCCGGCTAACGATAGACATATCAGGCCGCCTTTACTACCTTGTTCAATTTCAATGTTTTGCCTTGTTATGCTTACTTTACCGTAATTTTGGTTTTGATGTGTATTTGTTTATTTTATTTTTGCTTTATTAGTGATATGCATTTGTTGTTAGTTTACTGATGATTATGCACGTATCTATTATATTTATGCTTTTATAATTATTTTCTGTCATCTCGTTACTACTATGACTATACATGATTCTATTCATTTTTAGTTTCTAGTTTAAGCATATTGATTTGTTGTTGGTGTATCTATTATTTTCATGCTTCTGTGAATCTGGGTTCCTGCCCACGATATATATCTGGCCAGATTTATCATATATCTGGTCGGACCTACCTTATATTCGGTTGTATGATTTTGTGGTATATAGGATGGAAACCCGGACGTGAGTTCCATAGCCGATTTTGAATGGACGGTAATTTAGTTCGCACTTGGGATACAACTTCATATATCACTAGGAGATGGGAATTTCATTACTGTTACATCTAGAATGCATGTTTATTACATCTGTTGTTATGTAAGATTTTGTGTTTCTGGTCTTCCTAGTTTATGCAGTATATCCGGCTGGACTTCACGCAAGTCCGACTAGATATTTTTATCTTCGGCTGACAGTGAAGAATATTCGGCCAGGCTTCCCTAAAGCCATGCCAGTGAGATATTTATTCAGTTTCATTTGATTCGCACTTATTTACTATTTTAATAGTCTCTGGACACTTGTAACCATTCATATTGTGTTATAATTGCTCTTTTGTCATTCTTATTTTACGTTGCGTTGTGCGTGTATTTGAATTACTTTTTGTGTGATATTACATTATAAGACGTGCAGATAACTCCTTTAAGCGTAAATATTATATTAGCATCAGTGAGGGACCATTCTGAACCCAAATAGGTTTAATGTCGGACCTGTGAGGGATGTCGTGTGGCCTTAAATCATTCTCAGTGTCTTATACTGGGTGGCGACTCTTTTATTCTCTGGTTAGTCCCCATGTGGGGCTATCCGTACTCTCTATGGAATGCGAACCCAATATGTAGTGGTCACCGACATCATAGGCATAGTGGTAAACCCCGCTTCGCTCCTACAGCTAAGAACCACAAGCGAGCTGAAGATAAAATGTCGACCTCACTCTCCCAAGTTTTCATTTGTGCTGTCTCGACCTTTCTCTGTAGTAACGAACCTCTGAATCTAGATTTTCATGTAATTCATCATTATATTCGATTTAAACATAGTATGTGTTTTGAAAAATAATTAGCCTTAAATGTGATTAATTTACTTGTTTAGGCTATTTAAATAGTTTTTAGATAATTGGAAGTGAATTACGAACTTAATCGGAAAATATGATCGAGTAAGAATATGTGTGGGAAGATATTGTAGACTCGAGATTTGGATTATTGATGTTAAATCGATACATGGATGTGTGTGTATTAAGAAATAAATATGATTGTAAGTTTGATAAGGATAAATTGTATAATAGAAGTCCATATTGTAGACGAAATTCTGCTGGAATCTCTTTAGGATTACAAGAGGATTAAGTCACATTTTTTGCATATTATTTCATCTACTATTAATTAGAGTTGTGTCTCATATTTCTTGCATACTATTTCATCTACTCTTAGTTAGAGTCGTGTTCCTTACGATAGATTTTTATGTCTCTTTAGGTGACCAAGATAAAGTTGGCGGGGACTGTCATTTTACATAGTTTCTTCTCTCGGTACTAGGATCATGGATAAACTTGTAACATTGATATTTTTAAAGTATATAATTATATATGTTTTCTTAAATGAATTTTAAGTATGTATTAAATGATTTAGTTTTAAAAAGTTTATATTTTGTTATATAAAAAAAGATCTGAAAGTTTGTAATTGTCTAAGATTCTGACCATATACGGAATTTATCACAAATAACTAAGACAAGTCCTAATTAATATGTCTACGGATTCTCAACAAGCAATCTTAATTCTAATAGCAATAAATCAAAACAGAATATTAAAGCAAAAAATAAATATACCGTATAAAATCAACACAGGTTATTTCGGTGATGAAGTGGAAAACTCGTGCGAGTAAAAAATCACTTCGGGTATCTCGGCTACCAGCCCAAAATCCACTATATGAGAAAGACTTACAGTGATGGTAAAAGACCTATGGCAGCAACTCTACCGACTCTAGTACCTCTAGACTGTAAGAACTCGAAGAACTCCTCAAGCCCTTACCCCACGGTTTCTTTAGAACCTCTGAAGTATCTGAGCGGATCAACTCTGCAAACTCTAAACGCTGGAACTTTGACTGCCAATCTTCCTCCTAAAGAACTCTGAAGGCTTAGGAAGTTGGGTTTAGTTGTGTTGAAGGTTTAACAAAGAACGGTTTCACCAAATACAAGGAAAACAGGAGAAACAAGAAGTCTTCAAGGTTAAATCAAGAATGTTGAAAGTTATGAATGTTTTTGGCTCAAGATAATGTGTTTTCAACAGTTGTGAAGGTGGCTCAATGTTTATTTATATAAATAGGGCAATGGAAAGGGTTTCCTAGTGCTATTTTGGCTTTAAAACGGGTTCAAAATATCCTACTTACGCACGGGCGTTCGAACGCACATCAAACGCAAAGTTTCTACCTCTAGGAGTTCGAACGCAAATATGAACACAACTCGAACGCAGGTCACAGACTGGTTTTCAGGTGTAATTTAAAATGCTTGTAACTTTCCCGTCCCTTGGCCAAATTATGTTTTATTCATATGTATGCGACCTTCTTCGAGTATACTTTCCAATGCAACTGATCTCATGTCAATTGAAGCTCTAGATCTTCTGGAATATACAAAAAAGTGAGCATCACTCTGATCTATCCATATGATGTTATCCAAATACTTGTCCAGTTGCTACGAGATATTCAAGACTCATTACAACTCAATTGAACATGTTTTGTTACAGACATTACCAACTAAAATGGAACTAAAAAGCTCCCCATTTGGCATTCCGTGGCAAAACACTACCTAATATAAAGATTACATTAAAAGACCTAAAAAGAAAAATACCGAACTGTCAAACATCAAAACAGTGACTTATTACAATATGACTCGATATAATACCTAATCAAATAGTCTTGAAATCGATGCCACCTCAGTAAATAACATGCTTACCTGAAACATCCATAAATAAGAATATACCTTGTAAAACACAGGGAATGTAAAGAAAAGATAAAGCGGATTAATTTCATAAAACTATCATGCATTTATAAGTAGATATCTTACTCCACATTAATCATACTCCCCTTAAAATGGAGATCAAACAAATGGATATACTGGATATACTACTCAACTACTCCCAAACTACTTAACTACTTTCCCCTTTTTTGTCATGAAATGACAATGGGAAATGTAACATGGAAGACAACACATGCAAGAGAAAAACATAGTCAAGATTACTCCCCCTCAAGAACAGCCTTAGTCAGTTAGCAAAAACAACATATGGAAATAAAAACTCATAAATATGCACTGAAAAAAAAAAACAAAGGTATGCAATGATATGAAACACACAAAGCACACTATGAGTTAAGAAAAAATCAATCAAAAATGATTGAAACAATATTTTAAGCAAGCACAATGATACCCGATCAGTAATCAGCTATTTATGATATGAAATAATATGCATCACTTTAGGTTTTACTAAATACTACACGCATGCATATGACATAAACACCAAAGCATAAACAAGTACTTGCGTGAAAAATAAGTACACAACGAATCAAGGCTTAAGACCTTATTTTATGAGCGGGACACAGCCAAATAAATCTCATCTTTTGACACACCAAGTCCACAAAATAGATATTCAAACCCAGTACCACTAGGACTTGAAAATAAGAAACATTGTTTGTATGATATAATATTCTCCCTCTAAATATGATGAGCTCATAGATAAAAACTCTTTCGAGTGAAGGGTTTTTCCCTTATTTTTTGAATTTGGCCCATTGACTCTTTTGCAATTGAGTCTCATGTAAATTATATTATTTTTTTCACAAGGGGATAGCACAAGGTCATATACTCAAAGGTCACACTATTTAGTGAGATAAGTATAATAGAGATTAGACTGCCAGTCCAAAAATTCATATATGCGACCAAGCCTTGACAATAACAAAAACTTGTATGTGAAAGGCAAACACAAGATATACCAAGGTTTATCACACACACTCATGCACATATAACATCAAGAGAAATAAAAGAATATCATACATGCATAACCATATATCCTACATACCAGGATCACATGCAACAAACTTTCCATGCTCTAACAAGCCACAAAAAAAAATTAGTCTTTTTCATTTTATATATATTTTTTTGTATTTTTCTTTTTGACACATTAAGAAAAAATGTAAAGACGCAACAAGGCTTGTCAATTTCCAATATTACGTGGAGTTGTATCCCAAGTACAGATCATACTACCGTCCATTCAAAATCGGCTATGAAATTAATGTCCAGGTTTTCACTTATATACCAAGGGACATATAACAAAGAACAACACACACACCCAAATACAGTGAAATAAAAAATGTGCAAAAACATAAAACACGCACGCGCGCACATGCAAAGGGAAAAATAAAATGCAACTTCTAAGAAAAGTTACACTAAAGTGCACTCTCATCACGCCTCTTAGTATCAGGGCACTCAGAAGTAGGTGAGAAGTCATTTTGCTTCCTCACCAAAACCTTTTTAGGAATCTCTTTTACTTGAATATTCCAGTTAACAAAACAAGTTTCTCACTAAGAAATTGTGTCTGTTTAGTTAGTGCAGAAACATGAGAAATTAGATTTGAATTATCAAATCTATGTGACACACTCTGAGGCCATTTATTGTGTTTGTGCAACAAGAAGCACTTTGGCCTAATATGTCATGCCTTGTCACAGTGATGGCATACAGGCACAAACCTCGAATGAGAACGAGGTTTACTCACCACACCTCTAGATCGGGGTTGGGACACCGGATGAGGAACAGAACGAGGAATCACATGACTACAATCAATAGGTTTCTTACCTAAATCATGTTTAGAAAGGACAAACACAGCTCTAGACGATGACGTCTTATCAAAATTAAGCTCAACTCTAATCCTTAACATGCGGTATAGTTTTTTATTCCCACTAGAAAATACAGACAACTGGATTCTATCATTTTCAAGTTCTGGATTCTAAAGATTGGACTTTATTTACTAGCCCTTTATTCCTCTCCTCAAGGTCATCAATCATCATTAGGCTTTGCTAAAACTTAGCTTGAGCTTCATTCTTGTCCAGCTCTACTTATTTCAGCCTCTTATTGACCTCTATATTTTTCTTCTTGATAGTTAGACTCTCATTAAACAGTCCAGTATAGGCTACCAGAAGACTATCATCATCAATTAACTCATCGTGAGAGAATTCCGAATCAACATCACTAACATTATCCTCTCTCTCACTAGTCACACTAGCAGCAAATGCCATAAAATTGTTCTTATCTTTAAGAAACTCATCAGAAGTATAAACACCTTCTGAATCACTAAGAGAGGTTGTCATGACTTTTTTGCCTTTAGATTTAAGATATGTGGGACACTCAGATCTAATATGTTCATATCATTCACACTCATGGCATTGAATACCATGGGGTTTGATACCCTTCTCCTCTCTGGACTCCATCTTAATATGTCTAATCTCTCTAGGCTTATCCTATCTATCCCTATCACGGTCACTCTTCTTCATCTTAAGAAATTCTAGGAAGTTTCTTTTCATATACTTGCAGTTTTCCTATGAAGTCCTCTAATTTAAGCTGATCTCAGTCATTGCTTTCCTCGATGGCGGTGATCTTAGGTATAAACTTGTCAGGTATGGATCTAAGGATTTTTCTCACTATCATACAAGTAGAAATTGTCTCCCCTAGGTTGAAACTTGAGTTAATGATATCGTTAATCTCAGCATAAAATTCATCAAAAATCTCATCATCGTTTATTTTAACGACCTCAAACCTTGTGTCAAGCTCTTGGAGTCTATTAATTTTAACAGACAATGTGCCCTCATGCATAGTCTGAATGATGTCCCAAGAATCTTTGGCTATCTCACATATTGAGATTCTTCTAAACTCAGCAGAGCACACAACACCATGAATGGCATTAATTGCCTTGATGTTCTTGTTGCTAGCATCAAACTCATCTTTAGTCCATGTCAGTTTATCTTTAGGGGATGAGACCCCATCAACCATAACTACGGGAAGTTTCCACCAGTACTCTACTGAAATCCAGACTCTCTCATCTAAGGATTTAAAGAACACTCTCATGCAAACCTTCCAATGCAAATATTATGTCCCATCAAAGAAATGAGGACGATTTAAGGCTTGGCTTCTTTCCATAGCTAAAAGGGTCAAGGATCATGTTCAGACTCTAAGGTTATGACCCTATGCGGAATTTATCACAAATAACTAAGATAAGTCTTAATTAATATGTTTATGGATTCTCTATAAGCAACCTTAATTCTAATAGTAATAAATAAAAATAGAATATTAAAGCATAAAATAAATCAATCACAGAAAATAAACACAGGTTATTTTGGTGACGAAGTGGAAAACTCGTGCGAGTAAAAAACTACTCAGGGTATCTCGGTTACAGCCTAAAATCCAATATATGAGAAAGACTTGCAGTGATGGTAAAAGACCTATGGTGGCAACTCGACCGACTCTAGTATCTCTAGACTGCAAGAACTCGAAGAACTCCTCGAGCCCGTACCCTACGATTCCTTCAGAACCTCTAAAGTCTTTGAGCGGATTAACTCTGCAAACTCTGAACACCGGAACTCCGACTGCCAATCTTCCTCCTATAGAACTTTGAAGGCTTAGGAAGTTGGGTTTAGTTATATTGAAGGTTTAACAAAGAACGATTTCATCAAACACAAAGAAGACAGGAGAAACAAGAAGTCTTTAAGGTGAAATCAAGAAGGTTGAAAGCTATGAATGTTTTTGGCTCAAGATAAAGTGTTTCCAACACTTGTGAAAGTGGCTCAATGTTTGTTTATATAAGTAAGGCAAATGAAAGAGTTTCCTAGTGCTATTTTTGACTTTAAAACGCGTCCAAAATATCCTACTTACGCATGGGTGTTCGAACGCACATCAAACGCAACTCAAACGCAAAGTTTCTACCTCCAAGCGTTCAAACGCAACTCGAACGCATGTCGGAGACTGGTTTTCAGGTGCAACTTAAGACACTTGTAAATTTCTCGTCCCTTGGCCAAATTATGCATAATTTATAAGTACGTGATCGTCTTCGAGTATACTTTCCAATGAAACTTACCTTATGTCAATTGGAGCTCTAAATCTTCTGGAATATCCAAAAGAGTGAGCATCTCTCTGATATCTCCATATGATGTTATCCAAATACTTGTCCAATTACTCCGAGATCTTCAAGACTCATTACAACTCAATTGAACATATTTTGTTACAGAAATTTCCAACAAAAATTGAACTAAAAGGATCGAATATTGATTATGTTAGAAATCATGAGTTTGTAATATATCAAAATGCTTATATGATTTTTGAGATAAATGAGCATATGTTTTAGAAAATGATTTTTTATCCTATGATACACTTCATGTACATTTACGTGCCAGATTTATTTATCGTGAGATAAGATCTCATGTTGCTAGTTTTACTTCGAATGTCAATTATTGCTGTGGGAAAGTCCTATATTGTCAATTTGTCATTATGTCATGAGTGTGTATATAGATGAATGAATAGTTTCTAGTTTATACAGAGTATTTATTTTCATAAATGAGATTTTATCATAATGAGATTTATGATTTCCAATAAATATTTTATACATCAGTTTATAGATTTATGTATGTCTTTATATTATGAAATGCTTGTTCGATCCGTTTTGTTACCTGTTTATTAACAACACTAAGTTCCGATCTATTACACTAAGCGTGATTTTACTCCTTTCTTCATTTTACAGCTTTAGAAGATTAGTAGATCCTTCATTTTATCATCTGTTGTTTCTTCATCATATTATGTTGTTAGAGGAAGATTGTGCTAATAATAGAGAGCTTTTTGTTATTTATTTTGAGATGAATGACCTAATTATGTCTTCTATTTATGGGATTGTTATTTGATTTGGGCACAGAGCCAAATTTTAATACATTGATGTATATATTTATATGGATAATTTTTTGGATGTAGATCATGAAGATTCTATATATATTTATGTGATGATGTTACAGATTATGTTTTAGCATAGTATCACATGGAATTTACCATTTTTATAGGGGAAACTCTGTCAGTTTCATGACTCAATATCACCTCTACCCTACTTAAGGGGATGGGTATGACACTTTAATACTAAATAGAAATGTTAGGTGGTGTAATGACATTATCAGAATTGATGATGATGATAATCCACTATAATTGAACGAATCTTTCATAATGTTGAAAAATATATGCAACAAGATTTAGTTTTAATGATTCCAAAAAAAAAAGATTTAGATTTAACGAAGTTGTGACATCATAAGACACAAACTCTCTAGAAAATCATCACCAAAGAAATTAGTTTTTATTATAAAGTAATAAACGAAATTGCTGATACTAAAGAAATAATATCAAAAGATAATGGCTAAATGGATCCTAATAGACGCACGTGTACGCTTTCCAGCATCCTCATCAGTCACCACACAGACGCATACCTAAATCCTCCACCTCAGGCATGCCAAGCTCCCTCACTAAAGGCATACCGAGCTCCCTCACCACATGCACACCTGTCATAGCTATCTCGTTCCACCAGCAACAGCCCCGCAATAGCTTCCCCACGCATAGTCATCAGAAATAGCACCACTAGAACAGTCATCACGCTACCACAAAAAATGAGAGGTTTGAGATGTTAAATTTTGTCCGTTTTCAATTTAATAATAATAATATGAATTTATTATATATATAATAATATGAATTATTATTAAATTTAAAAATTATTATTATATTATTATTATTATTATTATTCATTATTATTATTATTATTATTATTATTACTATTTAATTTTTTTTTTGAGATTATTTTTGCACGATCAAGGAATTCTGACAATGTCACTGTACCTCCTAACATTTTGATTTTATATTTAGGAGTTATTATAATATAGTGATTTGAATAAAAATATTATTCTGACGTCATCATTCACTTAATACCGTTAACGGGAAAAATAGCTCATTGATATAAAATAATAATTATATGTGATATAATATCATTATCAGAATTCGATGATGGTTATACATACTTTCTCTGAATCTGAGGTGGTATTGAGATAATTTCCTTTTATTTTTTTAAGATATGATATCTGATTAACAAATACCTTGTACTCACCGGAGGAAACAGTCTATCTATAGCAGCTTTAAAATGTTATTATTGTCTCAATTATTTGACGATAGCACGTTTATAACGTGTTTCGGGCTATTTATATTCATTCAATCACTTCTCCATTAAATAATTCAGCAACTAATTCCTTGAATAATACAATAAAATAAGGAGAAACTTAACTGTTGAGCTGTATTAGTGGAGGTGGTACCATGTGCCGGGTGTATACCACTCTCTCACAATAGGCGGGCCCCACACAGTTGTGGGGCCCGCCTGTTGTGAGAGAGAAGGTGTATACACCCGGCACATAATATAATTTCGGTATTAGTGGGCCATTTGCTCTGTTTTATAATCTGCTACTGCTAATTTTTTTTTTAGTAAGTAAACTCTTCGTATTTTGTTTAACAGAAACAACTATTATGCATTATGAATTTGTTGTTTTTAATGGACGTGATTTGGTGGTGTAGAATTCAGAATTTATCCTTCAAGTCATGCGTTGACAGTCGGGGATTTTACCTATTTCACTTAAGCTCGGAAAAGATGATTTGCCGACGGAGTTTCCAACGATTTCAAAATATATATATATATATATTATATATATATATATATATATATATATATATGTCTGTTCAGGGAAAAAAATCTGAGATAAATGTATTCTAGGAATTCAAATATATTTAATTTAATGAACAAAATTGCACTGTACACTCATCATCCTGATTGGCCAATTAGAACCATTCTATCATCTAAAGTCAGTCTGCCAAAAACAGCTCTCTGTATCTTTTACTCATATACAAAATTACAAGAAACCCTTGGTGGAAATTAAAAATATCTCCAAGTTGCTTGAATCATGCTGGATTTGATTTCATATCATCTCACAGTTACCCAATTTTCGGAATCTGACCAATTGGGTCTCTCATCATCACCCGCCAGAACTCTAATCCGCTCCAACAAGCAATCTCGAGAAGACAAAAATGAATCAAATGATGGAGAATTGATCGATTTTGTTACTGATGATTGAACTGAAATCCATTCCGAAAACCCAAATGGACTCCTTGGTGATTGTGAATGTGATAATTCTTCAATACCCTTTAATGAATCAATCTCATTAACACCACCCACCTCATCATCAACACAAAGGAATGGGTGATTCAAAAGCATCTCAGCCGTCCATCTCTTCTCAGGATCCTTAACAAAACACTTCATCACAAAATCTTTACCTTCTTCAGACAAATCCCCTGGAATGTTCGGCAACTCATCACCAACACCAATTCTAATCAACAAAGCAAACACATTTGAATCTTGCTTCAGATTCCATGCAGGTTTCCCAGACGCCATTTCAACAACAGCACAACCAAGAGCCCATATATCACCAGGAGCCTCATACTCATTCTCGTTCACTGATTCTGGTGACATATACAAGGGCGTGCCTCTACACTCAAACCTGCTCTCTTCTCGTTTCTTATCGCCTGATCTCTTCGCCAGCCCAAAATCAGCAATCTTGGCCTCGTCGTTGTCAAAAACCAACACGTTTTGAAGCTTTATATCGCAATGAACAAACCCTTTTGAATGAACATGGCGCAGGCCTTTGAGCATCGACCTTGTGTATTTCTTAACATCTGATTCTTGTAAACGTCCGTTATTTTTCTTCACTCGATCAGCTAAACTCCCTCTTGAAGCATACTCTAAAAAAAGATTATACAATCTTTCACCGTTCTCAAAACTGTAATCATCGCCGAAGCATCTGACAATTTGTGGACAAATTCCAACTTGATCAAGAACCTCCTTTTCGTTCTTCAAAGTGGTGGAAGAACAATCAGCACAAGATTTCACAGCCATCAAAGAGGGAAACTGGGAAGAAAAAGAAGAAAAACCCTTCAAGATTTTTGCAAGATTAACATCCGCAAAACTACCATGGCCAAGAAAGTCTCCTCGAATCCACTCCATAATTAGGGTTTTAATTTTTTTTTTCAGGATTTTATAAAGCTGTTTTGAGAGAGAAAATGAGACCAGAAACAGAGGAATGAATGAATGAACATACACAACACAAAACTGTTGGAACAATAACAAGTCCTCTAAAGTACTTATACTAAAATATTTAATTTTTATATTTAATTTATATTTTTTATTCCAAATTTGGTGGCTCTCGATAATTAATGCACGTGATAGGCGAGGATATTTTTTTGCTTATGACTCGTTTTCAGTCTCTGAGTTAGGGAACGTGGTTTGAATTGTGAATTTTGAGAATATTCGAATACGACGAGTATACGACTCAAATGAAATAACAATCATGCCTAATTGTGTACAGCATCGCATTTTTTTTAAAGTCAATTATAGTGTCATTAATTAAACTTGATGGTTATCTTTATCTTTACGGATAATTCAATTGTGGTCAAATTAAAAATTGAGGTGGTTTGGTAAATTGCTTTTAGTATTAAGCATCACGGGAGTCCGGGTCCCTAAGGACGTGATTTGATAGTATGAGATTCAGGATCTTATAAGAGTATGAGACAATTGATAATTTTACATGTTCTGCTTAAACTCGGAAGGAGTGATTTGACAATAGGATTTCTAATGATTCAAAAAAAAAAAATAGGTATATAGACATTGAATCTGTATAAGACCGGTTTGGTATATTTTGGCCCCATAAACAAAGGACCCCAAATTTTTTCAGGAATTTGTGATAAAATCAACCTCCAGTTTGCCAACTTCAAATCTTTAGGAATTTGCTGCTTCTTCTTCTTTTTTTCTAAATTTACTTACTTTTACTGATTTCTCTTTTTATCTCTCGAACTTTGATTATTTTCATTCACTTATTTTTTACATTTATTTGCTTGATAATCAAATATTGTCAAAAAAGGTACAGTGGCTAAATAAAAAATTTGGCTCTTAACTATCAAACTCAACAGGGGTTTCAGGTTTGAGGGGGATAAAATTAGGCGAAATATATTTTAAAATTAAGTAAAAATCCTGCATATCATGATTTACAATAAGAATAAAATAATTTTATAATAAAATCTAATGCAGAGAGTTTCACCTAATTTTAAAACAGGATAAGTTTTGTTATTTTCCCATATGTAATAAAAACAAACAAAATAAAATAAAATTCCACATATAATGAGGTAGTATACTTTGATTTTTGCTCTTTTGTCAACGTTCTATAGTTGTTGCTCTTCCTCTTGGCACATATTGAGGTTGTTTCGAATTTCACTTTTCGTGGAAGGTTCAATTTTTGAACTAAGTTGACTAGCTTAGCTTTTATTCTTTGAATGGTTAAACCCAATCTGCCACGTGAAAAATATAAAAATCATTTATGTTAAATTGTTAAAAGTTACCAAATATAACCTTGAAATATCACAAGAATTTATTAAAATCACAGTAAATAATTATAAGTATCCTTTCCCTATTAATCTTGTTCAACACTACTAAAAAATTATTAGTGCCACAAGAAATATTAATTCAATTCACATTAGCATCTCCTTCTTCATTTTTTTTTTACGATCGAGTATAGAGCATAGAGTTCACAAATCCAAACCGACACCACACCCAAATCTAAGGTACAGAAATAAATAATACATTTACATAATTACATGGTCCCGTCTCTCTATCGATTTCTTTTTCTTTTTCATTTTCGTTTGACACTTTTTGAATTGTCACTTTAAGAAAAAGAAATCTAATAAATATATATTTATCAGCCAACACACAAAAAATTTTGATAACAGCAAAGACTATGTATGCGGAATTACAGGTGAAATGTTAAAATTATAAGAATGAATTCTAATTGTGATAAAACTCAAATTGAATCGAATTATACCCGTTTTTTTAAAAAACAAACCGGAGATTAAATATGTCTGTCATACTCGACGGATTGTCGTATACACCCCTATGTATTAATAATAATTTTATCACTATCAAATACCAATAACCTTTTTTTTTTTACTTTTTAGTGGGTACATTAAAATAAAGAATCCCCTTATCCTTATATATATGCTTTGCCGCTCAGAACCTAAAACTTGACGAATGGGATAAAGAATAAAAGATCTGTAATTCCAGAATATGCAAAAAGCAGAATCAATGAAATGGAAATAATAGCCGTCCAACGGTCTAAGAAAAAACAAAGGTGGGTGCTGTTCAGTTCATCCTGCATCAATTAATTACTATCACAGTATTATAAAAAATTAAAAAGGGAGAATGTCTTTCTAAATTTTTTTATAATTATTTATTAGATTTTTAATTTTTTATGATTATTCATTAGATTTTTTAACAGCAATTCCATAATATATAATTATGAGGGAAAAAAAAAAGGAACAATGCATTTTCCCTTGAAAAACTTGAAGATATTAAAATAAATTAAAAAAAATATCCTCTGGCTTTGGCAGCAAACCTTAGGCATCACATGTTGGCACGTTTCCACTAATAAAATCAGATTTAAAAAAAAAAAAATTAATAATCTATTGTTGGCACCACATTTTTAATATATTGAAAAACTATCCCAAAAAAATAATTGTATTTAATATAATTAGGCAGCATATATATTTATTATATGTCGTAACATGTCACTAATATTTCCGTTCTATAATGAAATTTGTCTTATCATCTAAAATATAAAAAAAAAAAAAAAAAAATTTGTATAATCATGACTTTTAAGGTCTTAAACAAAGACATTAGTAGTTACCACTCACCAAAAACTTAAAATTTGAACATCATTGTTTTCTAACATCACTTGTGTATTATAGTTTCATAAATCTTTTTCATCCGTACCACTTTTAAATTAAATTTATTTTCTTAGATTCCAAACAATGACGTCTTACTTCGATGGTAAGAATTAAGTCACAAATTTTGTATTTTGGGTTTCAAATTTTGCCTAATACATAATAAGATTTGTAATAGAAGTTGGAAAACGTTTTTAAGAAGTAAATTAAAGAAAATGAAGCTAAAAACATAATCAAGTTATGGTCACCAACAAAACCCTGTACAATAAAAGGTTATATACAAGACAAGATGCTATATATGGCTGGCCCTTTCAATTATTTTATTGCAGTTTTTTTTTTTTTTTTTGGGGGGGGTGGCTGGATCTGTAAGTCACATATTGCATTCCTGAAAACATGGGTCACGTGGATTTGTAATTGAGATTTTATTCATATATATATTTATATACACACAAAAGGCGTCTAATTCACTTGACAATGATAGGCTCAGCCCTTTCTATTAACAGCTTCTCTAATTAATTTGAATTTATCGCAGCCACCATTAATTATTAGACACCATTTGAAGTATGATTTTACATTTTTAACACATGGGTAAGGGATGGAAAAACTCTGCCCTATTACATGAGTGTTTATAAATTCCTCATGTTTATGTTATTGGTATGATGTAATTTTATATTGATAAAAATTTTAGTTGTAATAAAGTCGTTAACTAATAAGATGTTGTTCTCTTTGA
>SKCR01045174.1:0-58897 GCA_019454045.1 Zanthoxylum bungeanum | reverse complement strand
TGCAACAGTCTGACCACTGGTTTCTGTGTCAGGATTATCATCATCACTTCCAGACTCAGGCTCAAGCATTTCATCATCGTAGTCCATGATGACATCATTTGAGTCTCCTTGGCCAATGTCATCATGATTCGATCCCATAACATTTTCAGAATCATAAGATGGTGAGCTCTCAGATTGTAAGCTGGCAAAATCTGACAAAACGACATATGGCTTTCTATTGAGCAAAGGCCTTGCGATATCATATGGTACCCACCTGGAAACATTGTCACTGCTTGTCAGACAGAGACGTTTAAAAGTACCAGAAAATGAAATTGTGTGTGATTGAGAGATTCTATCAAATACATATATATGATATATAAAAGGCCAGTCTTATACATCAGAGTCTCTTTAGTGCTGAAGAATATCAATTAAAGAAACTTAAGCTCAAGGACCTGTGAACATGAAAGAAGACAGATGACACAGATCCAAACAAAAAACCTTCCTTTTCTTTTCCCGAATTATTGCAACGCCATCAACCCAGACATGTTCTCAAGTGGACCCTTGTTTGAAAAAAGTTGACAGGGATGAGCCCATTTGAGCATCACTCAAATAAAAAGGCTACTGTTGTTACAAAGTTAACAGATTTTTTTTTTTTGAGAAACTACACTAAGAGTTTCACTGAAATGAAATAGATCCCACAAACATTAGTAAAGGAGCTAAAAATGGGCTTAAAAATAGTTCTATGTCCAGTAATAGCTGTTAAATTCTAGATACAAAACAACTTACTGGTATCGAAGTGGACAGAGAAGCTCTGATGGGCGGTATGCTGCTTTGTATCTCATTTTCCGGCAAGAGTGGATGTAATAGCCAAGATAATAATACTGAAGCGTAGCACAATGGGCTTGATTCTCTTTAACCCAACCTATTTCTTGTAGAGCTGAATATTTTCCCAGTGATAGAAAGGCGTAATCTGGATCCCAGAATAAATATTTACTTGACAAACATCTAGGAAGAATGTCTATCACACCAACAGCAACTAGCCGGTCATCGATCAGATATTGCTGATGGAAAGAGCCGAAGCCACAAGGAGGAACTGTACCATCACCGGATGGTGGAACAAAAACTAAGGGAGAATCAACTAGAAACCTCCTATATGAGGTCTCAGTGACCTGATCAGGTTTATCATTGTGTACGTTAATCTGATATTGCTTATACAAATCAAACTCCTGGGGATCAAAACTGGATCTTTTCAAGAGGATCTGGAGCTTATGCTTTTTTCCCTGAGGTTTTTCAGAGCTATTATTCAAACAGCTGCCTTTAATGTCACACCCTTTGGCAGATTCATCAGAAATGGTAGCAACTTGAGTGTCTTTGTCCGATGAAGCCAGTTTCACAGAAGAATAAAAATTAAGGTGCCCATTGCAAGCCCTGATAGAAAGGCCAGAAATTTCTGCCAGCTGAGTTAGGGAGCTTGCCAATTTTTCTGCTATGATTTTGGGAGATGGTTCCTTATCTTCTGCACTTTGTCCCAAAACTCTGATCTGCTGGACATCCTTCTCAGCTAACTGTGCCCTCTTTATAGTGGCCGCTATTTGGAATGCAATGTTACTGGAGTATAAGAGGTTTTCCATTCCTTCAACTAGCAGTTTCCTTTTTGCCAGTGAAACCTTTTTGACTGAAGCTTTGGGAAGTTGAATACCAGAAGCAAATTCCCCACTTCCAAAACAAGACTGCACTGCATTGTCAATTAGGCCTGAAAAATAATGCAAGATTTCTTCTTTCTTGTTCTTCTCTTTATTGTTATGAGACGAAGAGTTGTTTTCCACTGAACTTGAAACATTGTGGCAGTTAGAAGTACTTGGATCCTCTATAAACTCAACTGATTTTTTTTCCACATCCAATGTGCCGTCTAAGAATCTAGGTATACAACACAGTTAGTAATTACAGAGCTTTCCTTTAAATATTGCTATGTTTGTAAACTTAAACATCTATGTAAGGAAAAAAAAGAAAATTCTCTAGCAACAGCAAACAAATTAATGCACAGATAACGAAGATTGGTATCATCAACAGGTCAAGATTTATACATGCAGAAGAAAGAATATAAAACCAGCAATTAGGTATCTTTGCAATTTGCTAAACAAATGTCTATTCTATTGGAAAGATGCAATCTTACGGCACAATGGATCTCCTCGTTCAGAGCCAACAAATAGAAAAATAAACCTCTTTTTTCTTCAATAGATCGTATATGATATACTATGATTGGCTAGCTCAAAATTTGAAAATCTTAGAAATCAATCAAAGCCTGAAACAAATTGAAATTTCTTCTACGGATCCTATTAGAAAGCAGATTATATGGTAGTAAATATAACCGAGATGCAATCTCAGTATCAGGAAATTAAGAAAATTGAAGATAGTATAATTGCTCACCTTTGCATTCGTCTCGAAACTCGACGTTGCTCTTTTGAAGGGACAAAATCACTTGCCCTCAGACGAATAGTATAAGATGGACAGCATGTTCTTTCCATATCAGGTTTGTACAAGAAAGAACCGGACCTTCTCCATCCCCGGTCAAGAAGATCTGCCAAAAGAGCTTGACATAATAAGAATGGGAAAAAAATGAAATGAAATTATACCAAGAAAGACAATAATGCATATGTAAGGCTGCAAACTTAATAAGAACAAATCAAACATCTACCAATATAAACAAGTAATATAAAGTAATTTCACGTTTATACAATTTTGATTACGTACAAACACTTTTTCCTCTTGCAGTTTTGTCAAAATCTTATTGTGTGTACAATAAGATTTTGATCACGTACAAACATGTACAAAATCTTATTGTGTGTACAATAAGATTTTGGATAATATTCAATTATACACTGTCATGTTAAATTAAATGTATCCAAGTGGAAACATACTAAGCTATCATCACACGTCAATTTATTGATAAATCACCTATAGAAGGAGCTTATTCAATGGATCAACACAATATTAAAAACAAAAGAGCTTATTGAAGAATAAGATTGCAATATGATGTACTTTACTTCTTTAATAACAACCACAACACCTCGCAAATGATAAATTGCAACCGTTATCTATTGAACTGTACATGCATTCAAGTAAGACAACCACACAATCTCAACACACTCAACTTTTGGCTAAGCAAATGATGACAAAAGTTTTCATTATGAACCAATTATACTGACAAACCTTGGTAGTCATCCACTGTAACGCTGTATGCCCATAAACCTGCAAAGACAAGCAAAGTAAATTAAAAAAAATCACAAATTTTGTTCATGATCGTTTAAAATAAAGCTAACTGATCAACTGAACAATCAGAAATTACAAAATTTGCAACTCCGAAATAAGCAAACACATTTGAATTTGATTAACAAGCAAAGTTTTAAAATAAATAAATTCGATCACCAATTTCATTTTAGGAAAAATATAAATTGAAAAAGGGAAAATTAAAACGACGGACCGTGAGTGATGCTCGAGCGACCGGAAGATTTACAGTAACCGCATGAGCTTCGACAGGTGCCGCAATCAGCAACGACTGTTTCTGCTCTACGGTTATTGTTATTACTACTGGTGCTAGCTTCGCTTCTCATATTCGATTTCTTCATCGGTTAATCGAAACGACGTCGGTTTGGTCCAATCTGAATTTTCAGTTTCGATTTGAAAGCCTGCTTCCCTATCACGCTACTATAGAGGTCTCACAGAATAATGAACATACAGACTCAGTCGGCTAAATTAATGTGGAAATAAAATCCGGTGTTTCTACGTGTACGGTATTAATTTGCTTCGTTTGTTCTCGGGGTACTTCAGCCACACGATCAATGGTAACAGTTTTAATAATATATACTACTGTTCACTGCCTCCGTTGAAAGAAGTTGTTAGACCAGAATGCCCCCAGGTTTGTCAAAAGTCCAATGACAAGAAAGTGGAAGCTACCCTAATTTTGTGATGAGTTAAAAGATAGTGACAAAATAATTTTTGAAAATTATGTAGTTTTAGGATGTTAGGAAAATTTAACGTATAAATATCATTGCTTTTTTTGATTAACATAGTCAGGCTTTCGGTCCAAATATGGCAACCAATTTTGGGCACAAACATCAATCAACCCACAAATTGCATGAAATTTTGAGAGAGCGTTCAATTCGGATAGATAGTTGAATCACAATTTGATTCATTCTCAACTATTCTACAAACCTAAAAGGCTAACCACCAGAACTTTTCCCATCCACTTTAGCAAAGTGGCAGAACAACTCAGTGTCATTTCATTCATTTTTTTATCCGCTAACATTATTTCATGCGGTAACACAAAATGTTAACCTGTATATTCATTCATTCAATCATTCATAAAATAAAAGTTGGCTAAAATGATCATCTTAAGAAGAAAATTCATTGCCTCAGCTTCAACAAAACAAATTTCATGCACATTCCAAAATTGACATACTGAAAAGTTCAGGTAAGATTTTGCCTAAATGTTAGGAATTCCCTAAAACTCCGGCTTGCTCTTACTTCTTTTCATCTTTGCTTTAAACCTTGACTTTGCCATGAGTGTCTCTACTGTGTTTATGAAGTTCCCAACAGCCATCACAACCAAAAGGACTCCGCAAAAACTCACCTGTGGAAAACAATTTTCCGCCACACAACATTGATGCAAAAATGAGCACATTCCACATTCATTTTACAATATTATGTATCTTTTTTTATTTAATCAAGCTGATGAGCAGTGCAAGATTTTCCACAGAATAAAAGAAGGAAATGAAAATACTTGTAGTATATCCTACCTGCCATTCAGATACAACCCCGACCAATGCTGTTTTCAGCAACAATAGTCCAACATATGCTTCAAAACCCTAAAAACAAGTTGCGAAGCATAATCAAATCAAATAAGTCCAAGGACAGACCACATTGATAAATCCAAAGAATTCAAATTCCAGATGCGAACCAAATAGAAGTACAGAAAGTAGAATGCTTCGGGCTAAACAGAAAAGATGAGTACAAAGACACGAAAAAAGAAAATCATGCATTGAGATGGAAAAAAATGAATAATCAGAATTCAGAATTCAGAATCACATGAAGTTTTTTAGTCAGTTTTTTTTGGCAAGTCCAAATATTTTTTTAAACCCCTTTATCTCCCCCAAGACGAATCCGGATGGCAAGCTTTTATTAAGATGCTTGAAAACCAACTTGACTACGCCATTGGAGGCAAATTTTAACCTTTTAAGTAAGTTAATAGTGAGGGAAACTGCCAAATTGCATTTTTGCTTTCCTCTTATAAAAACCTATAAAGTCATGGTAAATTATTGGTCTCAAGGTGCTACTTTTATTTGGAAATCTACAGCCATGGACTGTTATTCACGCACATAGTCACTAGGCTATAGGGTAATAGTGTGACAATTTTATGGATGTAAACAAATCATCAGTGGAAAAATTTCTGACAAGAAACATAACTTTTTTTAGAGGTAACAACTAGAACTTGATAGGGAATTGTTACGTCTGTAAATTTTTATATTAACTGAAATGGTCAATAAGATTGAATCACCTGTAATATGAAAAGTATAGGACACAATAGCCACAATTGGCCATCTACACCAGCCGTTTCTCCCCAAACAACATCCATTCTCTTGGCCTGAGAAAAACAACATAATATGATTATAACTGAATGCCAATAAAAATATGCACTTGAAATGGAGGCATTCTGACAAATGAGAACTTTTAAAATATGTAATAGCAATGTAATGGGAGATCGAAAAATTAAAAACAGGGGTGAAGCTAGGGCAGGGGTCTCTAGTGAACAAACAGTGTAATAAAAGGAAAAAATGAACATGCAAAAGATAATTTCACAGGACACCTTTCCCAGGGCAATACGAGTATATAGTCTTTGACGCTGATATCTGTTTTGCAGGAGCATGGCAACTCCTTGCATCATAGCCCATTGAAGGAAAAGTTGTACTCCTCTCTGCACAACAGTCAACTGACTTTTAATCATTTCTACTGAGAATACAATTAGCATGTAATGGACCAAGAGTAACCTGCTTTTGTGCACAATTCGGCTGTCCTTTAATTTCCCATGTCAGACTAACAAGGGCCATTAGCATAGCACAATAGTGATGATAAATCCACCTGCAAAAGCATATTCAGTATCTTTGTTAATTAGAAATCACTAGATATAAGAAAGAGAGGAAACATAGAAACACACAATTACAATTACAAGAGTATTCAAAGTGATAGTTCACTATGTAGATAATTCATCAAACATGCCTACTCAAAAACATAGTAATCCTGCCATGTTGACTTTTCTTGTAGCTGCATTCATGTTCTAAACATACTTCAAACACAGAAATGGGTGAGTGCACATTAGGCCAAGGAAGAAGAATAAAGAAACAAGTGGGCTGGAATTATGTCTTATTTTATTATTTTTTAAGGGACCCGTCGAGTATACCAAGAATTAACATTTAATTTAAACTAAGAAAAATAAGCTTTAAGGAACACTATTACTTGATGTCCCATCTAATACAATATCAATCAAGACGAAAGGGACAGGAAACACAAGAAACCATTTACATCCATAAAGTTGGCAGGTGAATAATATGAGGTCCTAATTCTGACCAGTTGCACAAGCAATCCTAAGGCAGCTGTTGTTCCCACTGAACTTCCATAAACAACATATAAGCCCTCCCCATTAAGATTTTTTAAGTTAGGAAGAGCAAGAAATCCAATGCTTAACAGACTAGACCATGCTGACAGTCACTGAAGCACCAAAAACTTCCAATTTGACATCACTGCAGGGATAACTTTACAGCTATAAATTAGCCTCCACATGAACTTTGCATTCTGATTTCTCTAATCTGAACTAATGTCCGACAGTTCTTGGGACCATAATACTGAAATCATATAAATGCTGATATAAGTGGAATTCCCAATCATTTCTTTTGATTTGGTAGGATTAAGACTAAAAAAAGTAAAGAGTGAAGTAAGACGTAGGATCGACAGAGAATGATGATCATTCTCTTTCCTTTCCTATCAGTCCCAGAAATTAACTGCCATAAATCTAAAAAGAACTAAGCAAAGCACACCCTAAATCAAACACCAGTAGTGACATAAATTACCCTTACTCAGTGCCTTAGCACGTTGGTCTTTAGTCTTTGGCCAAAAAAGAACAGACTTCTCTTGTTCTATGCTTTTCTCTGCCCAACGGCAATGATTTTGCTAAGCCTAACAAGGAAACTACTAGGACACCTATTGCCAACACTACGTAGTGATAAGATCTGTACAACAATCAGATCCCCTTCATATGGATCTCCATTCATTTGATACATGCATAGCACAAAATTTATGATGAATGAGAAAGCTAGCATAACTTATTTTCTTGCTTCATTTTGTTATTGATGGATTTCATTATTCATGCATGTAATACAGCCAAGATTTTGATCCATAGGTCATATTTGCATCCTTATTTGCAGCATTAGCTCAATGTTCATAACCTCACAAAAGTCATCGGACAGAGTTGTTCTTGGTTTACATATTTCATACCCAATTTGAGCAGCGATATGTGTATGCAAATATTGAAATCATATAACTTTATAACCAGGAAAAAAAACCAGCTTGATGAAGTGATTTTCACTTTGACCTAGGCTAAAAGTTACCATTCAACCTAAATTCTTGGTATTGATTATTGAATTTCTTTTGAAATATTCTACTAGCATGATTGTGCATAATTAAGTGGGTTTTCTGTAGTTAAGCCGTGGCAGAAAAATAGAGTGAGGGAAATACCAAGGGCGAATATCACTTCCATTGATTCTCAAAATGTTCTCTCGCAAAGCCAAGCCAGTGTAGAGAAACAACAGCCATGCCTGACCAAAATGTCAAAAGTAAGGAAATAATAACATGCATGTGAATGTAGAAAAGGGAAATGGAAGAGAAAAGGACCTGGTAGAGCTGAACCGGAAACGCAGGCAAGCATCCATCCCAGATCCAAGATCTCAATATGAGTAGTGTTGATGGAAAAAGAAGGAACAAAAGGGCAGTTCTATCCTGCTCCAGTCCACAGAAACAAGAAGAATAATTAATGATTAATAAAATAAGAAAAAAGAAAAAGAAAAAGAAAAATTGAATTGAAGAAGAGGGGAGGGGAGCAAACTACAATTGAGTTACATACTCTGTAGCTATTATACTCCTCTTTAACCTTCAACTGGACGTCCTTGCGATTGGCTCGAACATTGATTGGACCAATAAACATTTTGATAAAAGCACCTGAGGATTATTAACACAGTGGGATTAATTAAAAAAATATATTGGATGGATAGGATAGTTGATAGGCGTATACCATGTGCTTTGATAGGAAGGACAGCGGAGGCATCGCCATCATATATCAAAGATTGAGCTTTCTGTAAATCATCTTCCAGCTGTTGAAAATTTTAAGCGAATTGTGTCGTTGTAGTAAATTATAAAAGGGGAAATCAATTGTAAAAATGCAAAAAAAAAAAAAAAAGAGTGAGAAAGACGGGGATGACCTTGTCAGCCAACTTAGAAGAATAGAGAAGATTGGAGTTTTTGGAATGAAGCAAAGAACGCAAGCGACGTATGTTAGAGTCCAACGAAAGAGCGCGGTGCCTTAGGGATTGCTCATCGCTTGACGTCCTATTCACGAACGTTGCTGCTGATTCCTGTAACTCTTTCGCCTCTTCAACAACCCTCTCTATTTCTTCTTCAACCTCCTTAATCGACGACTCCATCCGATTTCGATTCCGATTCCACCCACCGAATTTGATTCGTCTCCTCTTCTCCTCTCTTATTATAAAGAAAGAAGAAAGAACACAACCACGCAACCTAAACTCCTGAGAGAGAGAGAGAGAGAGAGAGAGTAATGTAGAACTCTTTAAGATTTAATTTAATTAATTGGGGAATAATTACGTAATATTTATGATTTTATTTATGTATGTATTTGTGTATTTATTACGTACGTAAGTACGCATGTATGTATGTATGTATATAGAAATGTGTGCTCGCTCGTGTACTTTCGTTTGATTCAAGATTGCGTTAACGTGTGGACTCGAATGTAATCAAAACCCTCTCCTACAATCCCCATTTCACCCCTCTAACCTCTCGTTATTTGCACTATTTGCCACTCACTCTTCAACCCACCATCTTCTCTGATCTCTTCCCCATTTTCCAACAATTTTTTATATTGCTAGCTCAGGTAAGATTCGTTTCTTCGCTGAAACGACATGTCGTTTTAGTCGTTTTTGTTGCTCGTTTGTTCAATTTTTTCTAGATCTAGTTAAATTATGCGGAACGGCTGAAGAATTCAAATCCGGTGCCGTTTTTGTTGCTGGAGAAGTGAATGAGAAGCTTTTGAGTGTAGTTGTCGATCTGAGAATGAATCGAAGCTTTAGGTCACAAGAACCGCAAATGCAAGCTGCGGCATCGAAGCAGAGGCAGCAGCTGAGAGCGTCGATGATGAAAGACAGAGACGAGGAGCTGTCGCTGTTTCTCGAGATGCGGAAGCGAGAGAAGGAGCAAGCGAATTTGCTTCTTAACAGCTCGGAGGAGTACGACGCGCCATTAGGTATTATTATTATTATTATTTTATAATTTTAAAAGTATTGTATTGCTTTTTATTTGGTAATTTTAGGTGTTTGTCATTTTGATCTTTTGAAATGTTCAATTTTTGTGAACTAACAGGGTCGAAGCCAGGGACTTCTCCGATATTTAACATTTCGTCGTCGAATACTCGAGCAAGAAAGATTGGCGCTGATGATTTTCTTAATTCTGATAATGATAAAAATGACTATGACTGGTAATTTTGTTGAACTTTTTTATATGCTTACTAAAAATGAAAATAATTTACTGTTTAATATGCTGGAGTTATTATCATTCTTAGCTTATGGAGAGTAGTTATATGATGATAAAGAAGCTAGGTCAGCTCCTACTTATGCAAAATTAGTGTTTTTGTTGGTCTTAATTTTTTTTTACTTTTTAGAATATTGCCTGTATTTCTAGAAGTATAGGACTTGATTTGGATTTGAAGGGTCTTGGTTGGAAAAGGACCAAAGTAGAGGAAAACAAGCGTATAGAATATTGAGTGTAAGTATTGGTCTTCAGCATATTGAATATTTTCCAAAAATCTTGTGAAAGTTCATGAAATGATTAATGAATCATTTTTTACTAGCTTTCTCACATTAGAAGAGCTTAGAGGCAGAAGTTTTAAGGGGTCAACATACCCACTGAATATTCCTTGGCTACATGATATTTCAGCCATTTACGTATGCATGCTCGAACTGGCCCTGTGAAATTACAAGCACATTACCATATAGAACTTTTTCCAGGTTTTGCCTAGGGTTATTGTTTTTTTAATGATAAAGCTGTGCCTATGCGTGTTATTTCATTTTTTTCCTCTTCTACCACACACCCCAACCCCACCTCAGCCTGAGCACAAATAGAAATTAAGTGAATATTCCCATAGGTTGGTGGGAAAGAAATTGATCCCTAGACCTCTTGCGAAGCAAGAAGCCTTACCAACTAGAATTTTCTTGTTCGAAATTTGTGAAGGTGTGTTATTTTGATTATTCTCATCAGCATTCTTATTTTAATTAGAAATCGGTTAATTCTTATACATTTAATGAGGTGAGATGATGGCAATTAAACTTTCTCTGTTTTCAGGCTTCTAACTCCTCCTGGTACTCCTCTCTTTCCTTCTTTAGAGATGGAATCACAAAAGACTGTTATGAGTCAAATTGGTACTCCGAAGGTTCACTCCACTGCCCTGAAATCTAGAGTAAGAGCACTAGCTTAAGTTTTTTGGTTGAATGGAACTTATTTTTTGGAAGTATTTGGGTTAAATTAGTATGTGACATGATGCTTTATAGACACAAGAATTATCTTTTGTTATGTAATATTGAAAGTGAAAATGTAATCATTGTACTACCCTGGTTTCTGAGGAAACTTGATCCTCACATGGGGCATTCATGGTTAGGTTGAACTTCTAGTCAGCTTTGATGGAAAATGAGATTCTTGGAGAAATCAGAAAAATAGCAAATTGCGAACTTTCCATATAAGTAGAAGTAGATATGTTGGGATTACATGTTTGAAATAGTTGAGACCCTATTGGAAACTAAATTATACTGTTCTGTTTCCGATTTTCTTGCTGATACAGACTTCCCATTACATTGCTCGCATTGGATTATGCATTTTAACAAATATCCGAGTTTGATGATTGTTCAAGACAGTGAAAAATACCTGTAGAATGGAATGGAGTCGCTTCTTCCATGATCATATTAATCTTAAATCCCTGACCCAGGGTTGTTTGTCTTGGTATTCTAATGCTCTGAATTTTGGAGTTATCTTGAGGCTTGAATTCATAAACTCTTGTTGCCTTGTTATCTTTGTTTTTGTTCTTATAGTTAGCAGACCTTAAGCCAGAGCTACGTGAACGGAGCAGCTTAGTGTCTAGACAGCCAGCTTCTTCACCTGGGTTAAATAATTCAAGTACTGGAGTCCGGAGGCCTTCATCATCTGGCGGTCCTGGATCAAGACCTTCAACACCAACTGGACGCTCTACATTGACCACATCATCAAAACCAAGATCTTCAACACCTACCTCTCGTCCCACCTTGTCTTCAACCAAGCCCGCACTTTCCACTACTAGGCCCACAGGTTCCACTACCAAGCCCACACTTTCTGCCTCTAAGCCTGCGGTTTCTGCCTCTAAGCTGTCGGTTTCTGCCTCTAAGCCGTCGGTTTCTGCCTCTAGGCCCACAGTTTCTGCGGCTAAGACTACAGTTCCTTCAAGATCTTCCACTCCCTCCAGGTCTACAGCAAGATCTTCAACGCCAACTTCAAGACCCTCCTCAATCCCTCCATCAAAGTCCACATCGAGGGCATCCACGCCAATTCGTCGACCATCCACGCCATCAAGTGCACCCAGTGTCTCTGCTCCTCCAGTTAAGTCGTTCACTGCTGCCAAGCCTGCTCCCGCGACATCAAAAAGTCCAGTGCCATCTTATGCCACTTCTCCAACAGTGAGATCTAGACCATGGAATCCTTCAAAGATGCCTGGTTTCTCGCTTGATGCTCCACCAAACTTAAGGACCTCAGTTCCTGAAAGGCCACTTTCAGCCACTAGGGGTAGGCCTGGAGCACCCAGTCCTCGATCTTCTTCTGTTGAACCTGTATCTAATGGAAGACCTAGACGACAGTCATGCTCTCCTTCCAGAGGACGAGCCCCCAATGGAGTTCTGCATCCAGGTGGGAGCTCTGTTCCTGCAGTCAGTCGTGGATATTCTAAAGTTAATGACAATGTGAGCCCTGTTGTAATGGGGACAAAAATGGTTGAGAGGGTGATCAATATGCGGAAACTGGCACCTCCCAAGCAAGATGACAAAAATTCTCCTCATGTTAATCCGACTGGGAAGTCTTCGTCCCCAGACAGCTCAGGCTTTGGAAGAACACTGTCAAAGAAGTCATTGGATATGGCTATTAGGCATATGGTAAGTTTATGATTCCATTTTATTTTAGATTCTTTTCAATTTCAGACTAATGTTGCTTGTGTCTGAATATGCGGCTCTTCCTCATGCCTTGTGTATTTAGTCTTTGAAATCCTTGTATCGACTTCCTATGACATGGTTACTTTCTCATTTCCTCCATATGTTCATGTTAATTACTGCCTAGCTTTTGTTGATGTCACAGATAATGTTGCTCTTACATTATGCATACATCTATTAGTTCCTTTTCGGCTGTGCACCTTGAGATTCCGTTCAATACAATTGAACGAATATGTAGTTGAACAAATTCAGTGATGGTACTTATGATTTTCCTGATCTCAATTGCAGGATATAAGGCGAAGCATTCCTGGTAATTTAAGGCCATTGATGACAAATATTCCAGCATCCTCTATTTACAGTGTGAGATCAGGGCCACGAAGCAGAATAATTAGTGTTTCTGACTCCCCTCTTGCTACGAGCAGTAATGCTAGTTCTGAATTGAGTGTCAACAACAATGGCCTTTGTATAGATGCATGTGAAATCGAAGATGACATTGGCAGTGAGAGAAGTGGTCGTTCTCCTGCCAGTGTTCATGGTAGGTAATGGTCAATGCTGAAAATCCTGAAAGAAAAGAACTGCTTTACTAACCGGCTTACATCATTTATTCAAATCTTCCAGCTAGATAGTCAAAAGATAACTGATTTCAGAACTTACCGGGGGGTTGTGATTCCATGATTAATGTAAAGTTTAATATTAGATTGGATGGAAGTTAAGTTTATGTAATTCTTGGTCTGTGTATTAGTAGGGGAACCGGTTGTATGCTGAACAATTTTTCTTCTTAATTTTCTACACTGAAATGTATTGTGAACTAGATCGATAGAATTGGATCATCCTAATTGCTGAAAGCCAATGTGCTTTATCCCCTTCCCCTGCATAATATTGAATATCGAATCTAATTTTGTAGTTATATTTTTTCAATTTCTGACCTTACAAACCATAAAGCAAAATTCCAGGGCAAACTGCTGCTGCAGCAAAGCATAATCAAACTACAGAGAATTATGAAGCACATAAAATAAGCCAACTGGGCAAGCCCATACAATATGTCTCGTAATGGTAACCGCAATTCCAATCAAGGAAACCTGGAAACGTGGACCACGCAACTTTGTCCAACACAATTCAAGCTTCTCAATCATTAATGTCTGCAACAGACTCGTCTCTTCGTGTTCATCCGAAAGGAAAATACAAAACCCTAAACCTAAAAGGTTGACCATTATGCAGATTCTGGATGTGAAATTTTACCGATGAAATTTTACCTATGCTAAGTTGGGAAGTACGTATAGTCGAAACAAACAGGTTTTGCACATAAACACAACAAAATATTACCCACAAATAAGTACCATACCGAACCGATGAGGTTCAAATGAGCTTAAGTACAGAGATTGATGAAGTTCAGGAGCTCAACTACAAACTGAAACAGTCTAATAAAATATGCTCATATATCTTTAGAAGGCCACAACATAACTATCAAGCAGCAGCCACAACCTCAGTGGGGGTTGCATCAGTTGCAGGCTGGGACGGACCAGCTGTTGCAGCAGCATCAGTGGTTTTAGCATCCTTGGCTGGTGCTGAAGGCGGAGAAGGCTTCAGGTGGGCAGGTGTATTGTGCTTAAGTTTTATGAGTATCTGCCGCATTCTTGAGAGGTCTGTTGGTTTCCCAGGTTTTGGACCTTGGATCACAACAATGGACGGCTTCTTTTCCTGATCCTTCTTTGCTTTCTTCTTCTCTATAGCTGGCACTTCGTTGGGAATGAGCTCTGCAATTGCCTTCCAGTAGTTCTTATCAGCCTCAACATGAAACTTCTGCTGACTGGCCACCAATAACTGCATATAAGAAGGCACAAGTCAGAAATATTCATTCAACATTGCCTAATATCTGATAATGACAGAAACAATGGAAGTTGTCTCGAGTCTGGACAACGCAACTAAATGGACACCATCTGAGAAGGCTTTTTCTTTTTGCATTTAAACCATCATCTCCATGAAGAATTCTTATTTTCCAATGCACAATTCACTTAACTGAGAAACTCCCATAAGTTTTGTGGTTTCGGTAAAAGCTCTTGGCTGTTACAAGAATACTGGGGTTCGGATGTTGCTCACATGGGCCGGGTGGGTGTTGGCTTCTGTTCTTTGCAAAAAAAACATTCAACTTTGTTTGACCGTAAAGAAACCTTTATATAGTCCCCTAAAAGTTCTCGTATTATAGATCCTCATATTCTGTATTTACCCAGTTACGCACATATTATGAAAAAATATCACTTAAACAAACACTTTCTGCACGTATAATATAATACCTAAATGACTAGCCTTGCAATGAAAAAAATTCAAGAGATACATGAAGGGATCAAAATAATCCTAGATGATAACAAACGTAAAATGCATACCACCACAATGACTTGTAACAATAAAAGAAAACCAACCCCGCAACAAAAGGAGACAAAAACATAATTCACGCACCTTCTCCCTTTCCCTGTTACTGTCTTTGTTATTTTCGCAAGTAACAATCCTCTTTCTATAGAATTCGAGTTTGTATTCTTCAGCTTCTTCGATTATTTGATTCAACATTTCCTTTTCCTTCTTCTCCTTTTCCTCCAATCGAATCGCATTCTCTCTGAATGACCAACATAAACACTATAAACATTTAAAAACTTCAACAAAGAAACAATTAATCATTAAACAAGCTCAGAATTTTCTCCTAATCAATCTGCTAAAGCAACCTAAGAAATATTTAACAACAAATTTTAGTTACGAATTAAGCATCTTTATCATTTCTTTATGAAATTAACCACAATTCAGCTCAATCAATTACATAATAACACTTTAAAAAATCAGTGAATCCTTCATAGCACACTAATAATTTTCTTCAAAATCGATTTTTTTTTTACCTTTCAGGCATTTCAATTAATTTAATTGCCGTAAAAATTAAAAAATCAAATTTGATAGTTGATAACCAGATTAATAGATCTAATTGAACCTTCTCCATTCTCTAAGAGCGAAGCCTTCCTCGGGAGTCATATCTGAAGGAGGAGGCAAAACCGGACAGTCGGATCCACCATTGGCGTACTCACCGTACATCGACGGCTGAGATGCGAACGCGTCATCTCCACCCTCCAAAGATGAATTATTATTGTTGTCGCCATTTAAGTCAAACGCGGAGTTAAACGGCTCAGCGTTGTCGTCAAAGGAGTGAGTCGACTCGGCGACAGGGACCGAGTCAACTGAATCGAATGGGTCTTCCAATGTTGACATTTTGATTTTGTTTCGTAAGGACACGTACAAGTCTCGTTCTGGTCGCGAGGGAACTTTGTAGGAGACGCTGCTTGCTTGTAGTTGTAGTGTTGCGTCTTCATGGGCCGATAAATGGGCCGGTCTGCAAGAACTTTTGTTAAGGCCCGATAATAAGCAGTATAACTTTAAGATCCACTTCGAATTCTCTTGTTGTTGTTCGTGTGTGTATGCAAGGAAATTATCATTTTATCCCCTGTTGTTAAGTTAAAAGTCTGAAAATATATTAACTTTTTAAAATATTTCATATATCTACATCTAGTTATGAAAAAGAATCATTTTCCACCCATATTACTAGTTTTTGATGTAAAATGTACATTATTATTATTATTGTAAAATGTCCATTCAGATTAAAATTTTCAAAAACCTAATATATTTTTAAATTTTAATTTAATTTTAAGTGGACGAATAATTTCTTTTAGAGTTGCTTTAAAATCTATCAATAATTACATTAATAGTGTAGAAATGACTTTTTCAATTAGCAATACGATGACTATATCTGAATCTAATCCAATATTTTCAAATATTTGGAACAAACTCTTTAAGGGGATCATTTTTAAATTCTACCACCAAGCTGATTTTTATTTATTTTTATTGCTGACCACTTAAATTCAAATTCTAGGTGAAGTAAGGAATAAACTAAACTTTACTCACTCCTATCTTTAAAAAAATATAGGGAAACAAACACCCAATAATCAACTTTCTATTGTTTAGTCAAATATTGAAACAAACAAGTATATAGTGTTCACATTATCATCATTATGATAGGGTAATATGATCTTCATAGAAAGGCATCTTATTCTTAACTTAAAATATGTAAACCAATGGGTAAAATAATAAAGAGAGAGATTAATGGATGTGAACTCCATGATGGATGCTAATTAGTTTAACAAATAAAATAAAAAAAAAATATATAAATATATAATTATTATTTTCTTCAAACAAGAAATAAAATTAGCAAAAATTGAAAAGCTGGCCAAATAGTGAGTTTTTTTTTTTTTAAATCGTTGGAACAAAAAACGCACTCCTTGGATTTGAACCCAAAATTTTAAGGTAAATGTTGCATTCTACACCACCAAGCCAAGTCACGCCCCAGACTAAGTGAGAAATGTTACACTCTTTTAAGAAGATAAGTTTCAGATACAATTCTGCAAAAATAATAATGATGATGATAATAAAATTGAGAACTCCTAATTTAACTGAGCCAGGTGCTTAAACATTTACACGATTTACTGATTGCACTTGCACAGTACGTGTATGGACAAGTTTGTTTCTGATAGAAACCAACTGAGCTCCATGTTTATTCGTTCTCTAGGCAATTCTGAAGAGCAAGTGACTCCAATTCCCAGTATCAAAACCAAACACTCTGAAACACAATGACTTCTTCTGATACAGCTTTTATTGTGAGCATTGGCCTCGCTTGTCTCCGCTTCTTCTCTATCTACAAGAAGCAATGGATCTATAATCTCAGCCAATCTTTCAGGAATTGCTTCCTTCACAAAATTATGAAGGTTCAAGTTGCCCGTAAACATCTCGTCTATCGGCTTCTTTCCCGTAAACATTTCTACCAAGATTATGCCAAAACTGTAGACATCTCCATGTGTTGAGACCTCACTTCCCATACCATACTCTGGAAATAGAAAAATGAAAATTATTAGTTCGATTGATAACTGTTGAGTCCATCTGCATGAGCTGTGCATGCTCTGCATGAAGCTTCCAGCTTCCAGCTGCTAACTACTACCAAGAAAACTCCAAGCCACCTTTAGGTGGTGATTGCCAAGAATCAAGGGGAGTTGAAATTTGGTGAAGCAAATAAAGAGATGCCATGAATCAAGGAGTGATTTATGGCATGAACAGTAACCACGAATTGGCTATAAATTGAGGCCATTTCCAGTGTTGTATATAATCCCAAAGTGAGTTGTAAGCTCCAAGTAGAGTGCTTGAGAGTGTGTGAGGTTTTTTGTTAAGTTTCTAGTTGTAAACTTGTGTAATCTATTCTTGTAGTAATATAAATACAATTCGGTTTTTCCTCAAACACACTCTAAAGTGATCGGTGAATCACAACAAGTGGTATCAGTAGCTTTGGTTCTTCATTGGGATCGAAAAACCGAAGAACGGAGCCCGGTTCGGAAAATTCGAGTTCCGGTAAAGTTTTCAAAAATCAACTTTGATCATACCATCAGCTAGTTCACGTCGAGACGAGCACGGTGGTATTTTCCGTCGATCAAACGGAGGTCCAGAGAGCCCTCACGCGCCGCACGCGCCAGGCAGAGAGTCCCCACGCGCACCCACTCGCAGCACGCGCCACACGCGCAGACAGAGGTTGAAGACGATCCGCATGGCCGCCACGTCAGCGCCACGTCACGCCCAGTCAGCGCACAGTCAGCGCATCGTCAGCGCCCAGTCATCCACCACGTGTCCGACACGTCAGCCGCCACGTGTCCACCACGTCAGCCACCCGGTCCCACACTGCCACGTCAGCAGCCTGGTAAATTTCATTTAGCCCCCTGAAGTTTTGAAATTTATAGTTTTGCCCCAGAACTTTTAGGAATTTATAAATCAGTCCTTGTGTCGGATTTAGACCAACGAAGAGTCTATCCCACCATTTTTTACCGTTCCGGACGCAACGGTGACCTCCGATTTGTGAAATTCAGACCCGATTTTAGGGTATTCTCATTTTAAAATTTAAAACTTAAAATGGAGATGGAGGATTCCCATTCTGGTGCAATGATTAAATTGGCTGCCACCAATTACTCCATCTGGAGACCTAGGATGATAGATTTTTTACATTGTAAAGATCTGTTTGATGTCATCGAGTTGAAGGGAGAGAAACATGAGTCTGTTAAGGAGTATGACTGGAATAAACTCAACAGCAGAACCTTGGGTCAGATTAGGCAGTAGATCGGTCACAGTGACTTCCACCACGTAGCACAGGATTCAGATGCTTACGGGATGTGGATAAAGCTGGAAGATATGTTCCAGGCCAAGACAGCTCGGAATAAAGCCTTGTTAATGAGGCGATTGGTGAATTTGAAGCTACGGATTGGAACTTCCGTTGCGGAACACACCAACGAGTTCCAGAGCCTGGTGAACCAGTTGTCTGCAGTAGACATGCAGCTGGGAGATGAAGTACAAGCCCTCTTACTACTCAGTTCCCTTCCTGATAGCTGGGAGACATTGGTGGTTACTCTCAGCAATTCCGCTCCAGGAGGTAAAGTTACCATGCCTATGGTAAAAGATGCCCTGTCGAATGAGGAGTTCAGGAGAAAAGATGTTGGCTCAGAACAGACAGAAGCCTTCATTACAGAGACTCGAGGAAGACATCAAGGAAGAGACAGAGAGAGAGGCAGAAGCACAAACAGGGGTAGATCCTCAGATGGAAGGAAGCCTACCTATAAGTGCTACCATTGTGGCATTGTAGGCCATTTAAAGAAGAATTGCCGAAAACTGCAACGAGAGCAGAGAGAAGGCAATCACCAGCCGAAGAATGACAAATGAGAGACACTGGTCGTTGTCCAAGCAGATGTTGAGCAGGGGGAGACACGACCCGTTCCATCAGAGATTTCAGAAGAGAGTGTTGAGCAGGGGGAGCCGCAACCCACTCCACTAGAAGCTGCAAGATCATTCACAGAGATGGATGATGACAGACCTCCAGAAACCAGTGGACCTCAGACAAGAAGATCTGAGCGAGGCAGGATTCCATCAACCAGATATCCGGGATCCGAATATATTCTGCTTACTGATGTGGGGGAGCCAGAGAGTTTCCCAAAGGCAAGAAGGCACTGAGGAACAAATGGGTGAAGAAACATGGCAGCAAAATTGTGCAGAGACACAACAGAAGATTACTATGCAGAGACACAGTGGACTGTACTATGCAGGACATAGAAGAAGAATACTGTACAGAGATGCAGTGAAGTAAGCTGTGCAGAGACACAGCCGACATGTTAACAAGGGTGGTTACCCGAGACAAGCTAGAGTTGTGCAGAGACATAGCCGGGATAGCTGTCAGATAAAGATCGTTTCGGATGCAGTTGGAGGGGGAGAATTGTTGAGTCCATCTGCATGAGCTGTGCATGCTCTGCATGAAGCTTCCATGAAGCTTCCAGCTTCCAGCTGCTAACTACTACCAAGAAAACTCCAAGCCACCTTTAGGTGGTGATTGCCAAGAATCAAGGGGAGTTGAAATTTGGTGGAGCAAACAAAGAGATTCCATGAATCAAGGAGTGATTTATGGCATGAACAGTAACTACGAATTAGCTATAAATTGAAGCCATTTTCAGTATTGTAAATATCCCAAAGTGTGTAAGCTCCAAGTAGAGAGCTTGAGAGTGTGTGAGGTTTTTGTTAAGTTTCTAGTTGTAAACTTGAATCTATTCTTGTAGTAATAGAAATACAATTCGGTTTTTCCTCAAACACACTCTACAGTGATCGGTGAATCACAACAATAACACTAAAATCTCTTAAGGTGGTTCAGGAGTCTGGTTTTCGAATCTCATTCTAACTAGGATTGGATAGAGTTTAGTTTATTTACCTGGAGCAGCATAACCAACGGTTCCTCTTACTCCAATGGAGATTGATTGATTAGTTGATAAGTTACTGGTGTCTTCTGGAAGGAATTTTGCTAATCCAAAATCAATTATGTGCCCGATCATTGCATCATCAAGAAGAACATTACTTGGCTTGAGATCACAATGGACTATTGGAGTTTCGCAGTCATGATGAAGATAATTCAAAGCAGAAGCAATATCAATGGCAATGTTCAGTCTTTGTAGGAGATCTAAAGGCTTGCTTGGTGCCGGATCATTTGCCTCTTTTGTTCTAGGATTTGGGTGCAAACATTGCTCTAGTGATCCAGTCACCATGAACTCATAAACCAAAGCCTTGAAATCGTTCCCACGATAATCAATACCAGAACAAGCTGTCAAGACTTTGACAAGATTCCGATGTCTAATGTTCCTTAAAGCCTCACATTCAGTTATAAAACTCTTGGAAGCTCCGCGACGTAACAGGTTCAACACCTTCACAGCAACAATAGTTGTTCCTTGATCAAGAAGTAATCCTTTATACACAGAACCAAAACTGCCCACACCAATTAAATTGACTGAAGAAAACCCATCAGTAGCTTTAAGAAGACTCTGATATGACATCTTCAAAAGTTCATGCTCTGAAGAGCAGAAGAGGTTGAAGTTGATTCCTTTCTTCTCTTTATCAACCAAAAAATGACAAAAATGACAGCACCAAAGTCACTCCTAAAATTCCTGAAGCAGTGGCTATTATTATCTTTGATCTATGGGTTACTCTTCTCTTGTTTGATCTGCAAATGGGCAGCTTCAATTCGTGTATGCCACCACAGAGTTGAGTATTTCCATTGACAAAAATTCTACTTGCATTATGAAAGACACCAATTTCCGGAAGCAATCCCTCAAAATTATTGTATGCAAGTCTAATTGCGTGAGAAACATAGGAATTTTGCCCGACAAATTGTTGTAAGAAAGAGATAAGAATTTAAGACTTCTCATTGAACTAAAGGATGAAGTAATGGTACCTTCCAGGGAGTTTCTATACAAGAGCAATAGATCCTGTAGGAAATTCTTCATTAAGGGTAATTCTGTCTTTTGGATTGGATTGGGTGCTTGTAAGGGGTACAACCCTTTGGGGGGTTGCACCCCATCCCAAAGGGTGCCCTATTGGCACCCTTCCATGCCTATATAAGTAGGCTTGATATCCAAAACAAGATATACAGAAATATATCCGAATTTTGCTAAGGAAGAGACATTGTTTTCCTTTGTTTTTTGAGAGAGAATCCACCATTATTCCTAGTTCACACACTTGTTAAGGAGTGCTCCTTGAACAAGAAGATTCCGAGTAATCCTGGGAGAACGTTGGCAAAACGAATCCGTAAAGCACCCGTGACGGAGCCAATAAGTTCTTAAGGACAGAGATCATCTCGACTTGGATTGTTTCTATAATCTCAATTTCCAGGTTTTGTCTTCAAGGTTTTCTGGCTTTAGGGTTTTGCATCTAGATCTATTATTGGAAGTTTGATCCGTTTGATTTGCATGTTTATATTACTGTTTAATGACACATAATTGCTAACAATCTTAAGAACTTATCGCTTTAATGTTATTAGATAGTAATTCGCATGTTAGGGTTTGAATATTTTCTGGAAAATACGAACTGTGCATGAAAAACCCGTAGGGCGTTCGAACGCCCGACGCACGCGAAGGCTAAATATTTGAACTTTCGTTAGAACGTTCGAACGCGTCTTCAAACGCAACTCGAACGCAAGCCTTCTGCCTTAGAACGTTCGAACGCGTACTAAACGCAACTCGAACGCAAACTCTCTGGAATCATTCCGTTCGAACGCGTTCACGAACGCTATACGAACGTGAACTCTCTGGAATCACACCGTTCGAACGCGTTATCAAACGCTACTCGAACGTGAACTCTCTGGAAACACTTCGTTCGAACGTGTTATCAAACGCAACACGAACGCACACACACTGGACAGTCTCGTTCGAACGTAGATACGAACGCGACACTAACGAGATAGTCCTGTAATTCTTATAAACTGCAAACTTAAATAATATTAACTTGGTAAGTCATATACTGTTAACACATTAATCTTGGAAGTATAGATTTAAGTTATTATTAGGTTGTTCAATTATCACAAGCATACACATTGTGATAAAGTTGAAAATTGTTTGATTGTTGCATAATTGGTTGAGAATTTAAAGTGTAATAATACACAAGTAATTCCATCCAATCTTGATTGAATTATATATATCTACATTTATCGTTTATCACTTTGAACAAGATCATTCGTTGATCGTTGTGCAATTTGTCTTTCGTAGACTAATTGACCCTGTTGATTTTCCAGTTACAAATGGCTAGCGGAAATATCACGGTACCGGGTCTCTCATGGAGAAAAACCGGAGAAATTTGGTGGGGCAAATTTCAAACAATGGCAGAGTAAGATGCTGTTCTACCTGACAACTCTCCAGTTGGCAAAATTCCTCAAAGATCCTCCGGGTCCTGTGGAGGGTGAATCCGAGAAGGCCAAGGAAGAGCGAGAACAGACTTGGATGTCTGGAGACTTCTTATGCAAGAACTACCTTTTGGGTGGTCTTGACAATACCCTGTACAATGTGTACCAAGGCATGACTTCTGCGAAGATTCTCTGGGAATCTCTCGAGAAGAAGTATAAAACTGAAGATGCCGGACAAAAGAAATTTGTCGTGGGTAGGTTCTTGGACTACAAGATGGTAGATTCAAGGACGGTGATGTCTCAGTTGGGTGAACTGCAATTGATCATTCATGAAATACTGGATGAGGGGATGAAACTCTGTGAGATGTTTCAAGTTGCCGCCATAATTGAAAAGTTGCCTCCATCATGGAAGGACTTCAGGAGCTATCTGAAACACAAAAAGAAGCAGATGAGCCTTGAAGACCTCAGTGTTCGATTGAGAATCGAGGAGGACAACAGGATGTCCGAGAAGGCCAGCTACAAGACTCTGGAGTCTAAGGCCCACATCATTGAAGGTGCAAAGGGTAGCAAAAAGAGAAAGAACAGTGGAGCTGACTCTGGGAACAAGAAGTTCAAGGGAAAATGCTACAACTGTGGAAAGAGCGGTCATATGTCAAAGGACTGCAGGAACAAGAAGTCTCAGGACAAGGGCAAGAAAAAGAAATATGAGGCCCATGTTACTGAAGGCGAGCAGCTGACTGATGATATCTCAGAGATGGAACTATCAGCAGTGGTAACCGAAGCCAACATAGTTGGGAATCCGAGAGAATGGTGGGTAGACACTGGGGCTACTCGCCATATCTGTGCAGAAAGTAAGATGTTTTCCATGTACCAGAAGGTCGATGGCGGCGATCATCTGACAATGGGAAACTCGTCTACCTCTCAGGTGGTTGGACAAGGCACAGTTGTTCTGAAGATGACATCCGGAAAGGAGCTAACATTGAAGAATGTACTGCACGTTCCAGATATTCGGAAGAACTTAGTCTCAGGATCTCTTCTTAGTAAGGCTGGGTTTAAGCTTGTATTTGTTTCTGACAAGTTTGTAATGACTAAGAATGATATGTATGTAGGAAAAGGATACCTAACTGAGGGCCTTTTCAAGCTAAATGTAATGACTGTTAATCGTGCTATTAATAAAGCTAGTTCGTCTGCTTATATTATTGTGTCACAAAATGTATGGCATGGAAGGTTAGGACATGTTAATTATGATACCATGCGTAAATTAATTAACATGGACCTCTTACCTAAATTTGCAATTGATAGCCAACATAAGTGTGAAGCATGTGTTGAAGCAAAAATACATAGAACATCATTTCATTCTATCGAACGCAGTTCTGAACCGCTAGAACTTGTACATACTGATGTATGTGACATGAATATTGTGCAAACAAGAGGCGGTAAAAAGTACTTTGTCACTTTTATCGATGACAGCACAAGATTCTGTTATGTGTACTTGTTGAGAAGCAAAGCAGAAGCTATTGAAAGCTTTGTACACTATAAGAGCGAAGTTGAAAATCAACTTGGAAAGAAAATCAAAAGAATCAGGAGTGATAGAGGTGGTGAATACGTTTCACCGTTCGGTGAATATTGTTCTGTGCACGGAATTATTCACGAAACCACCGCTCCTTATTCTCCTCAACAGAACGGAATTGCGGAACGCAAAAACCGAACGTTGAAGGAAATGATGAACGCCATGTTGACAAGTTCGGGTTTACCCCAGAACTTGTGGGGGGAAGCCTTGCTTTCCTCAAACTACGTTCTGAACAAGCTTCCTCACAGAAGACTAGACAAGACACCATATGAATTGTGGAAAGGTTTCGTACCTTCCTACAAATACCTCAAAGTGTGGGGGTGTCTTGCCAAAGTAATGGTTCCTAAACCTAAGAAGGTTAGAATAGGACCTAAAACTGTTGACTGTATATTCATTGGATATGCTCACAACAGTAGTGCGTATCGATTCTTGGTGCACAAGTCGGAGATTCCTGACATCAATCCTAATATGATAATTGAGTCAAGGAATGCGATATTTTTTGAAGAGACGTTTCCTTGTAAGGAAAGACAAATAACTGGGTCTCTCAAAAGAACAGTTGATAATGTCAATGACAGTGATCAAGTTGACCAAGAATCAGATCAACGTGGAAATGCTGAGACAATCGAGCCTAGACGTAGCAAAAGAGCTAGAACGTCTAAGTCGTTTGGTCCCGATTTTCTAACATACTTGTTAGAAAATGAGCCTCAAAGTTATAAAGAAGCTGTGACTTCTCCGGAGGCACCTCTTTGGAAAGAGGCTATTAACAGTGAGATTGATTCAATCCTACAGAACCATACTTGGGAGTTGGTTGATCTTCCGCCAGGTTGTAAGCCGCTGGGCTACAAATGGATATTCAAAAGGAAGATGAAAACGGATGGATCAATAGATAAGTATAAGGCAAGACTTGTCATAAAAGGTTATAGACAAAAGGAAGGCCTTGATTACTTTGACACCTATTCACCGGTGACTCGCATCACATCGATAAGAATGCTCATAGCCATAGCAGCTATATTTGGTCTTGAAATACATCAAATGGATGTAAAGACAGCATTCTTGAATGGTGAATTGGATGAAGAAATTTACATGGAACAACCAGAAGGGTTTAGTGTTCCTGGACAAAAACAGAAGGTGTGCAAACTTGTAAAATCCTTGTACGGATTAAAACAAGCACCGAAACAATGGCATGAGAAATTTGACAAAGAAATGTTGTCAAATGGGTCTAAAACCAATGAGTGTGATAAGTGTGTGTACACCAAATCAACTCAAAAAGGATATGACATTGTGTGTCTCTATGTAGACGATATGCTGATAATTGGTAGTAATCATGAAATGATTAAGTTTACCAAAAACGTGTTATCCAGCAGATTTGATATGAAAGATATGGGGATAGCTGATGTGATCCTAGGAATAAAAATTTCTAGGACATCAGACGGATATATATTATCACAGACTCATTATATTGAGAAGATACTCGATAAATATATCAAAGGGGATCTAAACGTAGCTAGAACCCCTGTAGACCCAACTATTCATTTATCAAAGAATACTGGTTCAAGCATATCACAACTAGAGTATTCGAGAATCATCGGAAGTCTGATGTATCTCACGAATTGCACACGACCTGATATCGCTCAAGCTGTGAATCGGCTTAGCATATACGAGTAATCCAGGACACAACCACTGGAAGCCATAGTAAGAGTTTTGAGGTATCTGAGAGAAACTTCAAAATATGGCCTACATTACGAGAGATATCCTGCTGTACTAGAGGGTTACAGCGATGCTAACTGGATATCTGATACGGTGGATTCCAAATCCACAAGTGGATTTGTTTTCACACACTTGGTATATGCGGCCCGTGTCATGGAAATCCTCGAGGCAAACGTGTATTGCCCGGTCTACTATGGAATCAGAGTTCATAGCGTTAGACAAAACAGCGGAAGAAGCAGAATGGCTTAGAAACTTCCTGGAGGATATTCCTAGTTGGCCCAAACCGGTTCCAGCGATAAGCATACATTGTGACAGCCAATCGGCTATTGGGAGAGCCCAAAATACAATGTATAATGGTAAGTCTCGACACATACGTCGGAGACATAATACCATACGTCAACTGCTCTCAAGTGGCATAATAACGATCGATTATGTCAGGTCGAAGGAAAACCTAGCGGATCCACTAACTAAAGGTTTACCTCGAGAGCAAGTTGAGAAGTCATCGAGGGGAATGGGCTTGAAGCCTATAATCTAAGAATTGTCACTGTGGAAACCCAACCTAGTTGACTGGAGATCCCAAGATCTAGGTTCAAAAGGGACAACAGAAACTTTATGCAATTCAAAACAAGCACTGAAGAGTTCCGTACTATTTCCCATTCCGATTATGACGCTGAGTGCTGTCTGTCATTGGTTAGGATAAGCTAAGGCTTTTAATGATCACTATATTAGGAGATGAGTCCTAATGGGGGTAAAGACAGATTACCTCCATAGCAGATCACCTATTTCAAGTAAGAAGTGAGGCCGCTTCCATGGGAACCTTTAAAGGCGGGTTACCCTAAAGTGCTTGATGAATCCAGGACCGTTGTTCAGGGCCAAAATGAACACAACCGTAGAACGGGAAAATGGTCGAATTAAAGCTGTGTGTTGGCAATTGTCTTGGTTTACACCAACGGCAGACAGTTCAAGACTATGGGTCACTGGTTTGCCAAGTAAATCCGATTGTCACTCACTAGGAAAGGTTCAAGGCGAAAGCTACCTATTTCGATGCAGCTTTAGTTCATGGTAACTCTCTCAATGTCTCCGTGGATATTTGAAGAATTGTGGGGGATTGTAGGAAATTCTTCATTAAGGGTAATTCTGTCTTTTGGATTGGATTGGGTGCTTGTAAGGGGTACAACCCTTTGGGGGGTTGCACCTCATCCCAAAGGGTGCCCTATTGGCACCCTTCCATGCCTATATAAGTAGGCTTGATATCCAAAACAAGATATACAGAAAATATCCGAATTTTGCTAAGGAAGAGACATTGTTTTCCTTTGTTTTTTGAGAGAGAATCCACCATTATTCCTAGTTCACACACTTGTTAAGGAGTGCTCCTTGAACAAGAAGATTCCGAGTAATCCTGGGAGAACGTTGGCAAAACGAATCCGTAAAGCACCCGTGACGGAGCCAATAAGTTCTTAAGGACAGAGATCATCTCGACTTGGATTGTTTCTATAATCTCAATTTCCAGGTTTTGTCTTCAAGGTTTTCTGGCTTTAGGGTTTTGCATCTAGATCTATTATTGGAAGTTTGATCCGTTTGATTTGCATGTTTATATTACTGTTTAATGACACATAATTGCTAACAGATCCAATGCAATGCAGCTGGCAATACTGCTGGGTATTTCTCCAGATAACATGTTATAGGAAAAATCCAAAGCTCCAAGGTTTCTCAAATTTCCAACTTCAATAGGAATTGAACCAGACAAATGGTTGTGGGAGAGATTGAGAGAGATTGACAAGGAGGAGTGATGGGTGGTATTTATATCACTATTTCCCACTCATTTAACCTAATATTTTGTATAGTTTCTTGAGTTTTGTGAACGTTTTGATATGTTTTGTGTTATTTTGTAGATAAAATAAAGTTTGGAAAGCATTGGAGGCAATTTGGGGCAAAAAGGAACAAAAATACGTCAACAGGGATATTTTGTCTTTTGCGCGTCGCGACGCCCAGACTTCCCCGTCGCGACGTCTAAAATACGCCGAACAGTGCTAACGTGCGCCGGGTCACAATCAAAGAGATCTGAGAAAAGTTTGACTTTGCTAAAATGCCGTTGCCACGTGTCCACCATCAGCCGACCTGCTAACGTGCGCCGTGCCACGTGTCATCATCATATGCTGCCGACACTCAGAGTTGACACGTGTCGCCTCGTCATCAGCCATGTCATTGTCAAAAAGTCAACTTCGCCATGTGTCACGCCACGTCATCCGCCACGTCACAAGGTCAACCAAGTCAACGTGCCACATCATCATCAGCCAATCAGGAAGCGACACGTGTCGCAAATCTACGGTGCCGACAGTCTCTTTCCCACGTGTCGCCACGTCATCGCCACCTCACCGCCACGTCAGCATCAATAATTGAGTATCCTATCCTTATCTGACACGTGGCGGATAAGAATCTCAGCGACCAATCAGAAGCCGCCACGTGTCACAATAATTGAAGCCCAACCACTCTGCCACGTGTCACCTTTTCATCTTATCCAGAATCTTCAAACCAGCAAACCAGAGCGTGCCACGTCGACAAATCCAGCGTCGCGACATTGAGGACCTGGCGTCGCGACGCCGGATCCTACCGAGGTCTATAAATTGAGCTCGAGATTTCAGAATTCATTGCACCTTCCTCTCTCTTCAATTCCTTCTAAAGAGAGAGTTTCTCTCTCTAGATTCTTTAGTTTATTTTTTTTATTTTTTATTTTTTAGTTTTGTAAATAATTTTAATTACGTTTTGTAATAATAGTAATTAATTTTTACTTTTTACTTTTACAGTTTTTACTATTTACCATGAGGAGGTAACTTCTCCAGTTAGGGTGAAAGGTAATTCTTTTACTGTTACTATTTAGATTAATCTCCCTTAAAAATAATATATTCACTATTTAAAATATTGACTTAAAAAGGATACCGCCAGATTGGTCGGTTGGTAATTCATTTTAATCTGGTTTAAACCTGACTAATAAAGGATACCGCCAGATTGGTCGGTTGACAATTTAATTTTGGTTCCGCCTTTATGGCTGGTTGGACTTAATTTGACTTAATCAGGATACCGCCTATATGGTCGGTTGGTATTATCACAAGTTTATATATTATTTTATGGGAGATATCTAAATTAGTAGTAGTAAAAATAATTCCTTTTACCTTAGCATTTTATTTTATTTTACTTTTCAGTTTTACTTTATGTCTTTTACTTTTCAGTATTTTTACTTTATGTCTTTTACTTTTAAGTTGTTACTAGCCTTAGTTATGTGTTAGTTATCTGGGGTTGTGATGAATTCTAATATCACCGGTTTATAAGGGGTTATTTTATAGTTTGGGTAATTTAAAGGTTTACTTATTAAGTCTTAAGCTTCATGCTTCTTGTTGTCTGATCACCAATAAGATTGATGTGGTAAATCTAAAATGAACTAGACATATGGATTTTAGGTTTCAGCCTTAGACTTAATAGCCCACGATCTTCCTTGAGGATAGATAACCCTTTAATAGATTTCCTTACAGGATAGGAATATACCTGTCGGGCGGGGGTAGCCATAATTAGAACTTAAACTTAATGAATCCAGATAATTTGGTTGACATAGACATATGGTTCAATTGGGTTAAACTGGGTATTTGCGTCTGACCATCGACAGAGGCTTTTGCATAATTTAGTGTTCCAGGTTAGTAAACTGATTTATTACACAAACAAAAATAACCACTTCATCTTTTAAATGATATTAGAATGATTCACGACCCTAGATCTTTGTGTCTTTTGTTATTTTCCTTAGTATTTTCTTTTGTCTTTTTATTTATTTATTTTGTAAAACCACATTCAACCAATCAAACAATCATTCTCTTCTCCATCTAATTAGATATTTGTAAATAAATAGATTCAATAATTAATAACAACAGTAGGGATTAAGTCCTCGTGGGATCGATATTTTTTATACTACTTGAACGATACGTGCGCTTGCGTTATACGTGTGTGTTTACGCCGGTCAAGTTTTTGGCGCCGTTGCCGGGGACTTATATTTCTTGAGTTGTTAATTTTGAAACTATCTAATTTACTTGTATCTAATTTTCTTTATCTTTATCTGTAATTTTTATTTCTTTATTGTATTTTCAGGTGATTGAAAAATGGAACACTACTGGGAGATTGAAAGATTACGAGCTTTACAAAAAGATACACCCCACATCTGGGAGCAACAGTCCGGTTTTCTGAGGCCTGTTGTCCAGCCCAATGATGATCATTGGATGCCAGAACCAAGCATTACTACATTTGCTCAACAAAACGAAATGGGAAAATGTGTAATTTGTGATGGTAACCACCTGAGCGATCAATGTATATACCTTTCAGAGTGGCAGAACTATCAAAAGCCAACATATTTCACAGAACCATCATACTTTCCATCTTATCCACCATCCACCTACTATCCTCAACAAAAACCAGAACCATCAGAGGAAGAACAATTGATTGATATGCTCAAATTTTTTTTCCAAGAAACGAGACGAAAAGTTGGATGCAATGCTTGAAACAAGCCTGAAGCAACTTGAAAGTATTCAGAGACAATCAGAATTCATTCAGAGGATGACAGATCAAATGAGACAATTAACAGAAAACCAGGACTACTACCTCAAGAACCAGTTTCAGATGACATTGATGAAGCCTTCAAGTACCAATCATTTCACAATGACACTTCAACAAGAGGAGGAGGCTGAGCAGTATCATCACAACCAGAGGTATCAGTTCAGGAGCCCGAACCGGTAAAGTCTCAATTTGACTTTTATTATTCAGATTCTGACGAGGATGAAGCTGATCTATTTGTACCAACTGCACCAACAACGGAGGATCAAACTTTCAATCCTCAAAATGAAGATCTTGGAGCATACTTTACCATGATGTTTGAAGAAGATCTATCTGAACCATTCATTCCGGTCGTATCAGAGGATGAAAACCTAATGTCAGAAACATCTTTACATCCTCAGGTGGAGCAAGAAACAGAGCAAATGAAGGAGCAATTGTCAGACCAAATTAAAATTCCAGAACATTCAGGAAAAACATCGCTGTATCGGGGAGTACTGATCAAAGAAATCACCCAGAAGCTTGAAAGAATGGAACTTCCATTCCAAGTCAAGCACCATATAAGACCTCGTGATTTTCTTTCTTTCTTTGCAGGAACCACTGGAACAACAACGAGCAAAAAGGTGGCACGAGCACTGAATGAGACAAAATTATTTTTGCCACCTTACCGTTGGAAGAGACCCTTCAAAAGCAATGCTCACGGGATTGTCTTTAATCGGACATCCAAAATGATATTGAAACCTCCTTAACATATGAATTTCAGTCACGTCTGGCTGAAGACGAAAAATTTAGCGCTAGCAGGGAGGCAACCCATGCAATTTGTTGTAATTTATTTTGTGTGAACTTTTTAATTTTGTGTGTTATTTTTGTGGGGAAAGGCACAAACGAAGCATTTAAGACAGAATGAATGTGTTTCGCAATCAAAGAAGAGAAACATTCATTAGCGATGGCTGAGTAAGGAATGGATTCTTGAGACACATCCTAATGAATTTATACTACGCGAGTGGCGTATTGCGTACACAATTCTGTTGCCTTAATTATTGCTTTGATTTGCTTTTCTGTTGTTTTTATCTTTATTTTCGCCGACAAGATTTATACTTTTTGACTTTTCACGATTTATTTTAATGTTCATCTAATAATTGTCATTTGGCAGATACTAGTACAATTATTACTCACCCATTTCCAGGTCTATAAATTCAGCTATGCATTTTCTCTTCAATCCATTCAGAGATACACATCTAAATAAGAGAGAGAAAATGGAAGCAACTTCACAGCAGCGAATCAAGCGAATTTGTGTTTTCTGTGGATCCAATTCTGGTAATAAACCAGAATTCATCGAGGCTGCGAAGGAATTGGGGCGAGTCATAGCGGAGCGAAATATGCACCTGGTATATGGCGGTGGCAATCTTGGATTGATGGGAAGGATTTCAAAAGCTGTTCAGGATGGTGGCGTTCATGTTTTGGGAATCATTCCAAAACCTTTGGCGGACGAACACTTAATCGGACAAACAAATGGAGATGAACGCATCGTATCTGGAATGCCCGAACAAATTCATGAAATGATCAATACGACAGATGCGTTTATTGCGTTACCAGGAGGACTTGGGACGTTTGAGGAAATGTTTACTGTAGCATCATGGGCACACTTAAATATTCATCGGAAGCCCATTGGGTTACTTAACATTGAGCATTTCTTCGATTTTTTGTTTGTATTTCTTGCAGAAGCCAAAAGACATGAGTTGTCACCAAATCAGTGCATGATATCTTCTTGATTGCGACAAAGGCTGAAGAATTAATTGACCAAATCATAGCCTTTGAACCAAAACTGGACCCCATTCTCTCCAAGTTGGACTGGACAGACAACGATCGTGGTAAGAAGCGTAAACTGGACATAGATCTTAATCGGTAGTTCAGCTAACCAGGTACGATCTTCTAAACTCTTATATTACTGTTTAAGACATTGGGGACAATGTCTCATTTAGGTTTGGGGGAGGTAATTAGTTGATTAGTATCTTGTTTTTAGTTTGTGTGTTTCTTTTATTTTTAGTCCTAAATTTTTCGAAAAATACAAAAAAAATTGAAAAATTTTCAAAAATTACAAAAATATTTTCTGTTTTTGTGTTTTTAATTTGATTAGTTTGGTGAAATTGGTTAGAAACATTTTTCAAACCTATTTCGAAACAAGTTAATTTTTGTTTATTTCATTTTGAATTATTTAATTTGTGAATTCTCCTTAAAACGGACTAAAATGGATCTTCATATGCTCAGTTGACAGATATTATCAACATATATAGTAACATACAGACATGAGCTAAAATTGAAAAGTTTGTAATATTCAGTGCTCTAGTTTAATTGGAGGAGGAACATCTCAAAAAGCAATGGAGTAAAAAAAAAAAAAAAAAAAAAAAAAACGTCTGAGATCCGGGTTATTAAGTCTGTAAGGGTGTTTTAACATCTAGTGCCCTAAAACCAACTGGTTTGGGAGTCACTGGCCCAAAGCTTGCTACATGGATCAAAGATGCTGCAAAAAAATATATATATCTGAAGTCTGAGTAATTAAGTCCGTAGGGGTGTCTTAACACCTGGTGCCCTAAAGCCAACTGGTTTGGGAGCCACCGACCCAAAGCTCGCTACATAGACGGAAGGTATTGTATATAAATAAAAAGTCAAAATAGAGAAAAAATCAAAGAAAAATCAGAAAAAATTATTCCATTGCTACAGAAAGATGTGAAATCTGATAGAACTTTAGGACAAAAATATTACTCTCTTATCAACTGCACTTATGACTGTTGTGGGCAAAAATGAGTTGATTAATATTTTGTTAGCTGTGTATATGGAGAATGGTAAAAATAATCGGAGAATTTACTTATTCGGTAATTCAGAATAAAACAAAACAACTAGTAACTTGGAGTAGAAGTTTCACTTGATTAGTCACTAACTTCTTTATTCTCTTTTCGCTTGTCTTTTTGCTTTTGTGTGCATTAGTTTTAACTAACTTTTTACTTTTGTAAAATGTTTGTGGGTATCATTGCTGTAAGCCCTCACGAGACTACAACTCGTCCACTAGGGACACCTAGGGGTTTAAAGGCTTGTTGCATACGCTAAATGCAATCGTGATCCCTACGAAAGTAGCTTTGTTAATTTATTTATGTTATTTTACTCTATGTTTTGCTCGAGGACTAGCAAAATGTTAGGTTTGGGGGTGTGATGAGTGTTATTTATATCACTATTTCCCACTCATTTAACCTAATATTTTGTATAGTTTCTTGAGTTTTGTGAACGTTTTGATATGTTTTGTGTTATTTTGTAGATAAAATAAAGTTTGGAAAGCATTGGAGGCAATTTGGGGCAAAAAAGAACAAAAATGCGTCAACAAGGATATTTTGGTCTTTTGCGCGTCGCGACGCCCAGACTTCCGCGTTGCGACGTCTAAAATACGCCGAACAGTGCTAACGTGCACCGGGTCCACAAATCAGAATCTGAGAAAAGTTTGACTTTGCTAAAATGCGCCGTGCCACGTGTCACCATCACAGCCGACCTGCTAACGTGCGCCGTGCCACGTGTCATCATCATAGGCTGCCGACACTCAGAGTTGACACGTGTCGCCTCGTCATCAGCCATGTCATTGTCAAAAAGTCAACTTCGCCATGTGTCACGCCACGTCATCCGCCACGTCACAAGGTCAACCAAGTCAACGTGCCACATCATCATCAGCCAATCAGGAAGCGACACGTGTCGCAAATCTACGGTGCCGACAGTCTCTTTCCCACGTGTCGCCACGTCATCGCCACCTCACCGCCACGTCAGCATCAATAATTGAGTATCCTATCCTTATCTGACACGTGGCGGATAAGAATCTCAGCGATCAATCAGAAGCCGCCACGTGTCACAATAATTGAAGCCCAACCACTCTGCCACGTGTCACCTTTTCATCTTATCCAGAATCTTCAAACCAGCAAACCAGAGCGTGCCACGTCGACAAATCCAGCGTCGCGACGCTGAGGACCTGGCGTCGCGACGCCGGATCCTACCGAGGTCTATAAATTGAGCTCGAGATTTCAGAATTCATTGCACCTTCCTCTCTCTTCAATTCCTTCTAAAGAGAGAGTTTCTCTCTCTAGATTCTTTAGTTTATTTTTTTTTATTTTTTATTTTTTAGTTTTGTAAATAATTTTAATTACGTTTTGTAATAATAGTAATTTAATTTTTACTTTTTACTTTTACAGTTTTTACTATTTACCATGAGGAGGTAACTTCTCCAGTTAGGGTGAAAGGTAATTCTTTTACTGTTACTATTTAGATTAATCTCCCTTAAAAATAATATATTCACTATTTAAAATATTGACTTAAAAAGGATACCGCCAGATTGGTCGGTTGGTAATTCATTTTAATCTGGTTTAAACCTGACTAATAAAGGATACCGCCAGATTGGTCGGTTGACAATTTAATTTTGGTTCCGCCTTTATGGCTGGTTGGACTTAATTTGACTTAATCAGGATACCGCCTATATGGTCGGTTGATATTATTATCACAAGTTTATATATTATTTTATGGGAGATATCTAAATTAGTAGTAGTAAAAATAATTCTTTTTACCTTAGCATTTTATTTTATTTTACTTTTCAGTTTTACTTTATGTCTTTTACTTTTCAGTATTTTTACTTTATGTCTTTTACTTTTAAGTTGTTACTAGCCCTAGTTATGTGTTAGTTATCTGGGGTTGTGATGAATTCTAATATCACCGGTTTATAAGGGGTTATTTTATAGTTTGGGTAATTTAAAGGTTTACTTATTAAGTCTTAAGCTTCATGCTTCTTGTTGTCTGATCACCAATAAGATTGATGTGGTAAATCTAAAATGAACTAGACATATGGATTTTAGGTTTCAGCCTTAGACTTAATAGCCCACGATCTTCCTTGAGGATAGATAACCCTTTAATAGATTTCCTTACAGGATATGAATATACCTGTCGGGCGGGGGTAGCCATAATTGGAACTTAAACTTAATGAATCCAGATAATTTGGTTGACATAGACATATGGTTCAATTGGGTTAAACTGGGTATTTTCGTCTGACATAAACTGGGTATTTGGTTGACATAGACACATCTCACGTTTTTTTTTTAATTATGTATTAGATTTCTATTGGATCAACTTTTTTGATCAAAATAGAATTCTTATCTCATGGATGAATTTTGGATCAAAACAAATTCATTAAGGATATTATTAATTTTAATTTTCAAAAAATCAAAAATAAAATCCTTTGATATTTATCTCATAATTTATCAAAGATAATTCATTAAAAACAATTTTCAAAATTTCAACTTTTGAAAATATTATCTCATTAAATTAAAATTTAATTAATCAAATTAATTAAATATTAATTTTCATAAATTAATAAATAAATATATTATCTATTAATATATTAAGACAACATTTGTCATAATCTCCAAACATGAGCTTTATGGAATAATTAGAGTGTAAAATAATTCATAATTATTTTAAACAATTCTCAACTATTTTTCTTCGCAATTATAATCGTTCGAACAGTGATAGAAGACGACGAGGGGACCGATGGACCTATAATTCTAAGCTCCAATAATTTCGTCGATTAATTATAAACTCTTTTATTAATCAAACGAAATTATTAATTCTGGAGTAACTCCACTAAATACCCAGAATTGCACTCTCAGAATTATAGAATTAATTACTCAAAGTACTCGTCCATTGATATAGTCATTACCTATGCAATGATCCTCCATAACAGATTCGTAAAGGAGCTAAGTATAAAATATCCGTCAACCTCTCCAGTTACATCTTTATCCTTGACTTCCATTAGTTCTCAAGTGAACAATTAATTCATAACTTTTATGAATTTGCGCGCTAATCGTTCAGGTCCTGAACTAACAAACAAGAGAATCTTATGAACGGATTTCATTATATCAGGTTAGCATTCCCAGCTATTCATTCAACTTATTCCCAAAATACAAGGTTTACGAAATGTAATAAATACAAAACCATACCGAGTAAATTAAAGAATAAATTAATATGATATAGAAGTCTGCTAAATATAATGATTTAAGATCATCACATATATGACCATCATTATGATAAAATTGATGTTCCATATTTAACGGAATTATTAGAACTTTTCAATTTTATCGGGTCCTGTCCAATATAATCTTATTATATAAAATACATTTATTTTTATGTCTCTATATAATATAGTCTGGATAGAACAATACCATTCATAATGGAATGAACTGTATTTATGACTTTGGATTTGAAGATTCACAACTTCAAATCATAGTCATGGACAAATTTTGATTATTACTCTTTAAATTTTATCCATGCATATATGCATGTAACATTTTACATACACATATATGTTTAATTTAAAGCTACATAAATAATCACGGAATTTTCATGAATTTTTCCAATTGTTTCAGGAATCATCCCACCAAAATTGTTATTGTTTAAAGTCAAAATCTCCAAGTTTGGAGCATCGATCAAAGAAGATAGAAAGCTTGAATCATCAGCTCCCCTAGTTCCAAGATCATTTGAGCTGACATAAAACCTGTACAGCCTATGCAAATTTTCAAAAGTAGGCATTTTTCCAGTGAGCTTATTTCTGTTGGCTGAAAATCTTTCTATGTTCGAAGCATTGGATATTGAAGGAGGAAAAGATCCAGTAAATTGGTTACCAGTAATTCCAAGGCCGCGAAGATTTGGCAGAGTGAAACCTAAATCTGCAGGGAGAGTCCCTTGGATTTGGTTATCTGAAACATCAAGAACTTGGATAGAAGATGCTGGCGACTTGGTCGCGTAATTGGATTTTGATGATGCAACGAGAGTGAAGACTTCGACGTGCTTTAACGGACATTACAAAAAGATGATAATGAAGTCAAAATATTGATGAAGAGCTAAAATAAGTGATATGATGATCAAGAGAGCAAAGATGATAAAGAGGCAAAAAGAAGATGAAAAAGTCAAAGAATGAGCCAAGCAAGATGAAGATCAAAATAATGATTAAGAGCTAAAACCAATTGTAAGTGAGTTTATTAAAATGTTTCAAAACTCTTAGGAATCATACATTTTGCATCACTTGCATTTAAAATGGCTTAGAATGCTAAAAGAATCATTTGCATTTTATTTGCACCAAAATGAACTTCATGCACAAGTGCATCGGTAAATGATCTTCTAAAAACTATCAAATGGTTGAATTAAACTTCAAATTATATACCATTAGATAGATATGTGTCTCTAGTTTGCTACGGTTTAAACGGAACACAATTCCGATATATATAACTCTTGCTAGAGCCTTTTTAGTACAACATGCTCATATGTGCGTTTTCTGCATACATGTCACATTAGAAAATTTCCATAAAATTCATATTAATGTTTTTGGAGCTGAATTTTTTACAGAAGCTATATCTATGTGTCTAGGTTATGTAGAAATTTAAGGATCATGATTTAGAATTTTCTAGAGAACGTTGTGGCCAAAATACCAACTGTCGTCAGTCTTGACTGGTCATCAGAACATGCATTGCTACTGAAACCAGGGACATCCAAACCGGTCCTCATACCAATTTATAAACCGGTCTAGCCTTTATGGTGAAGTTACTGAAACCAGGGAGATCCAAACCGATCTCCATACCGATTTCCATACCGGTCAAGCTCTTCATATTGAACACTTACTGGAACCAGGGAGACTCATACCGGTCTCCATACCGGTTTCCATACCAGTCTAACGGACACTTGCCCAACGGTAATATAGCCGTTAGTATCCGTTGGAGCCCTAGACCGGCATGCCGGTCTCCATACCGGTTTCCATACCGGTCTCGCTGTAAGTTGGGGAATGCTTTGCATTTTATTATAAATAGGACCCCAACTCATTTGCCTTAAGGTGAGAGACTTGAAAAACAACCTTCATACATATTCTCTAAGGCAAATACAAGAGTGTTTCATAAACCTTCATATTCATAAACACTCATACATACAAGTTCACACACACTACACATTCATATACATTTGTAGTGAGCTTAGAACATTTGGGTAACCAACTCACAGAATCTTCTTTATCATTGTGAGTGCCCAAAGTGTGTTTTATAATTTCCTTATAAAAAACACTTGTGATTTGTGAAATCCCATTATTTGGGTAAATTGTAAAGATTTGTGAGTGAGCCTACGAACAAAACTCAAATTGTAAAGGTTTGTGAGTGAACCTACGAACAAAACTCAAAAGTGTAAAAGGTTCGGAGTGCGCCTTTGCGGAAAACTATTGTTACGAGTGAACCACGGAAAACTCGATTCTAGTGGAAATCTTCAAGCGAGGCTTGGGGGAGTGGACGTAGGCACGTTTGGCCGAACCACTATGAATCTCGGTGTCGTATTTCTCTTTCCCTATACTTTTGTTTATAGCAAGTTTATTTATGCTTATACATATTGAATAGAAAACTTGCATATAGGCTATTAATTGGAATAGAGAAAATTGCCATAAGTCCCCACTTTGTAATAAGAGCTAAAAATCGGTAAAGATTTTTTAATTCCGCACTTATAGCGACTTATAGCGATAACACAATTCACCCCCTCTTGGGAAATAGAGATTCTTTGTCGCTATTGCTTGTAGGTAATTTCAGAAGAGTGATTGAAGCAGGAAGGATGGACGGTACCAAATAATGTATTTATTTCAGAGCCAGACCTGTAAGGTTTTTCAGTTTACATAGAGCATCAGGAATTTCACCACCAATGCTGTTATTGGTTGCTGCAAGTATCTGTAGAGAAGATAAATTCCCAAATGATGAAGGAATTATTCCTGTTAGATTATTGTCATGAATGTACAAGTTTTCAAGCTTCGATAAGGAACCAAGCTCTTCAGGAATTATTCCCATAAGCTGATTGAAAGCAACAATTATGAATATGAGACTAGAGCAATTGTAGATATTAGCAGGAATCGCTCCACTAAATGAGTTATTCTGCAAGTGAAGATACTGCAGCCTTGACAAACGGCCAATTTCCGGAGGAATTTCCTGAGTGAACATATTTCCCTGGAGTTGTAATTCCCTCAGGAAACATAAGTTACCAATGTGAGGTGAAATAGACCCTTCTAGTTTCTGGGACTGAAGGTTCAACAGAGTGACTCTGTCGTGTCTGCGGCCGCAAGTGACGCCTTGCCATTGGCAAAAATGGCTGGAATCATTCCATGAACTCAGAACCTGAAAAGGGTTTTGAGTTATTTTGGACTTGAATTCAAGCAAAGCGAGTTTGTCAGAAGCTGAGGAATAAGAAAGCAAGCTAAAGCACGAGAAAAGAAATTGAAAATTCGAGGTTATCCTAGGTTCTGACCATATGCAGAATTATAAACAATAAGCAGGACAGGTCTTGTTACTGCTACTATGGATAAATTAATAGGCAACCACAATAACAATCAAATAAAATTATGCTGCAAATTATTAAAACAATAATAGGAATTAAAGCAGGAAAATAAATCAAACCACACAAAATTCAACACAATGATTTTGGTGACGAAGTGGAAAACTCTTGCGAGCACAAAACCACACCGGGTATAGGCTACCACCCGAATCCATTATATAGAGAAAAACTTACAGCGATAGTCAAGAGCTATGGTGGCAACTCCACCGACTCAAGTACCTGAATACTGCAAGAACTTAAGGCAACTCCTCAAGCCCGCGATCCACGTTTTTCTTCAGAACCTCTGAAGTCTCTGAGTAGATTATATCACCAATGACGCCGGAACTCCGACTACCAAACTTCCTCCTAAAGAACTCTAAAGGATTAGGGAATTTGGATTAAGTTGTGTTGAAGATTTATCAAATATTTGATTTCACCAAACAAATAGAAGACAAAAGAATCAAAGAGTCTTCAAGGTGAAATCCAAGAGAGATGAAAGCTTTTAAGAGATTTGGCTCAAGGGAAAAATGTTTCAACTACTGAGAGAGGTGGCTATAGGTTATACTTATAGGTATGGTGAAAATCTAGGGTTTTGTAGGCCAAAAACGCGTTCAGATCGCAGTCGCGTTCGAACGCATACTAGAACGCTCCACGAACGCGCCCTTTCTGTGAAGACTCGTTCGAACGGCAATCGAACACACAACGAACGTAAGCTCTGTGGAATGATCCCGTTCAAACCCAAAGAAGAACGTGCCACTAATGCCACACGTTCGAATGCTGCAACGAACGCACCACGAACACATGTCTGATGCACAGCAGCCAAAAACCAGTCCAATTGCACAAAGATCTTCACGACAGATTACAACTCAATTGAACTTGTTTCGTCACGGACACATGCCAATAAAAATGGAACTAACAATCTTCCCTTTTGGCATTCCGTGACAAAATACTATCTAATACAAAGACTACGATAATAGACCCAAAAATAAAATAATCAACTGTCAACTATCAAAACAGTGACTAATTACAATAAGACTCGATCTAACATATAACCAAGTAGTCTTGAAATCAATACCGCTTCAGCAACAAATCTGCTTACCTGAAACATCCACAAACAACAATATACCGTGAAAAGCATTGGGATTATCAAGTAAAAAATAAATAGGAATAAAATTTAAGCATGTACACGTAGATATCCCTCTCTCCCTTAATTTGAACTCCCTCTAAAATGAAGATATCTAAAGGATAATCTACGACGCCCTCCCATATATTAAGGCTCTCCCCCTTAATATATTACTCTCCCCCTTTTTGTCACGAAATGACAAAGGGTAAAGGAAACAAGAAAAATAACAGGAGAACAAGAGACAACACAAGAAAAAACAAAAACAAACAGGAATCACTCCCCCTCACTAACAGGCACATACAGTTAGCAAAATAACATACGGGAAGTAAATCAAAACTCAGAAAAGTGCACACGAAAGAACAAATTGGTATGCAATAACTTGAAGCACACACAAGCACATACTGAGATAAATGAAAATCCTGTCAAAAACTGATTGAAACAGCATTCAAGCTGATACAATAATCCCCAGTCAGTATTCAGCTGTTTATGACATGAAACAATATGCATTATTTTAAAAGTAGCTAAGTACAACACTTATGCATATGACATAAACACCAAAGCATATAAAGCACTTGCGTGAAAAATAAAGTGCACAATGAATCAAGGCTTAAGACCTTATTTTATGAGCTGGACACAGCCAAAGAAATCCATCTAAAAACAAACTAAGTCCACACAATATATGTTCAAACTCACACCACTAGGACCTGAAAATAAGCAACATTGGTTGCATGCTATATTATTTACCTCATAAATATCATGAGCTCATATTTAATAACTCTTTCGAGTGAAGGGTTGTTGCCTTTATTTTTTGAATTTAGCCACATTGGCTTTTTTTGCACTTGAGTCTCATTTAACAATAATTTTTTTGTTTATTCCTTTTTGTTTTTACAATGGGATAACAAGGTCATCTAGTCAAAGGTCACACTATTGAGCAAACAAAGCATGAGAGAGATTAGATTGTCATTTCAAAAACTCATACATGCGATCAAGCCTTGATAAAATAAAAACGTGTATGTGAGGTGCAATCACAAGATATACCAAAGGTTTTTATCACACACACTCATGTGTATAAAGCATCAAGAAAAATAAAAGCATATCATACATGCATAATCATATATCCTACATACTAGGATCGCATGCATAAGCTTTTCATGCTCTAACAAGCCGTAAAATAAAATAATTTTTGTCTTTTTCAATTTTTTTTTTGTATTTTTCATATTTTAACAAATAAAAATAAATACACAAACAGGCTTGTAAAACATCCAATGGTACGTGGAGTTGTATCCCGAGTGCAGATCATACTACCGTCCATTCAGAATCGGCTATGAAGTTTATGTCCGGATTTCCATCCTATATACCAATAGACATGTAACAAAAATAAGACACACACACCCATATACTGTGAAAATAAAATACACGTGCAAAAACATAAAACACACGCGCGCGCACACATGCAATGGGAAAATAAAAATACATCTTTTAAGCAGAGTTACACCGAAGTGCAATCTCATCATGTCCATCAGGACACGCAGAAGAAGATGAGAATTCATCTTGCTTCCTCACCTAAACCTTTCTAGGAACCTCATCCACTTGAGAATTCCTAGTCAACAAAGAAAGTTTCTCACTAAGAAATTGAGCTTGTTTAGTTAGTGCATAAACTTGAGAAGCTAAATTTGAAGAGTCAAATCTAGGTGACACACTTTTAGGCCTCTTCTTTTGCTTGTGCAACATGAAGCACTTATGCCTAATTACAGTTAGGCTCTGGAGGAGAAACATGACTACATACAACATGTTTCTTACCTAAGTCACGTTTTGCTACTACAGACACAGTTTTGGAAGAAGAAACCTTATTACAGTTAGGCTCAGAAATAATACCTAACATATGGTCCACCTTTTTATTTCCACAAGAAAATGCAAACAATTGGGTTCTAGCATCTTCAAGTTCGGTCTCTAATATTTGGACTCTATTAACTAGGCCCATATTTCTCTCCTCTAGGTCATCAGCCATCAAAAGGCTTTGCTCAAATTTAGCTTGAGCTTCATTCTTTTCTAGCTCTATAATTTTCAGCCTTTTACTGACCTCTATATTAGTCTTCTTAATAACTAAACTCTCATTAAACAGTTCAGTATAAGCTACCTGAAGACTATCCTCATCAACTGACTCACTGTGAGATGATTCTGAACCAGAATCACTAACATACTTCTTCCTCTCACCGGTTACACTAGCAATAAAGGCCATATAATTGTTCTTGTCTTTAGGAGACTCATCAGAAGTATAGCCACCTTCTGAATCATTGGGAGAGACTGTCATGACTTTCTTACCTTTAGCCTTCAGATATGAGGGACACTCAGGTCTAATGTGCTCATATCCTTCACACTCATGACATTGGACATCACGAGATCTACTACCCATATCCTCTCTAGACTCTTTCCTGCTATGCCTCATTTCTCTAGGCATATCCTCTCTATCACTGTTACTGCTATGACCACTCTTCTTAAGTTTAAGAAATTTCTTAAACTTCTTTGCAAACAAGACCAAATCACGATCCATAATCATGAACAACTTCCTTAGCGATTTTCATCGCAAACGTTTTTGGCTCTTTATAACCAGAAAGCTTTTTCTCATAAACCTGCAGTTTTCCTACGAATGTTCATATAAATTAATCTGATCGAGGTCATTGCTTTCCTCGATGGCGGTGATTTTGGGTAGGAACTTATCAAGTAGAGATCTCAGGATTTTCCTAATTATCCTACTGGTAGGAATAGTCTCACCTAGGTTAAAACTAGACTTAACAATATCGTAATCTCAACATAAAACTCATCAAATGTCTCATCTTCTTTCATTCTGGTGACCTCAAACCTAATAGCTAAATCCTGGAGTCTATTATTTTTAACAGACAATGTGCCCTCATGCACACTATGCATGATGTCCTAAGCATCCTTGACTATCTCACACATTGAGATTCTCCTAAACTCACCAGAACACACAACACCATGTATGACATTAATAGCCTTGTTGTTCATATTGCTAGCATCAAAATCATCCTTGGTCCAGGTCAATTTGTCTTTTGGGGAAGAGACCCCATCAACAACAACAACGGTAGGTTTCCACCCGTGTTCAACAGTCATCCAGACCCTCTTATCTAAGGACTTAATGAACGCTTTCATATGAATATTCCAATGTAAATATTCAGTGCCATTAAAAAATGGCGGACAATTCAAGGGTTGACTATGCTCCATAGCTAATAGGTCAATGATTGAGTTCAGGCTCTGATACCAATTGAAAATTCAAGGTTATCCTAGGTTCTGACCCTATGAGGAATTACAAACAATAAGCAGGACAAGTCCTGTTACTGCTACTATGGATAAATTAACAGGCAACCACAATAACAATCAAATAAAATTATGCTGCAAAAATATTAAAACAATAACAGGAATTAAAGCAGCAAAAAAAATTAAATTAAACACACAAAATTCAACACAATGATTTTGGTGACGAAGTGGAAAACTCTTGCGAGTAAAAAACCACCCCGAGTATAGGCTACCACCCGAATCCACTATATAGAGAAAAAACTACAGCGATGGTCAAGACCTATGGTGGCAACTCCAGTACCTCAATACTGCAAGAACTCTGAAGTCTCTGAGTAGATTATATCACCAATGACGCCGGTGTAGAAATTGAAGAGGACAAGTTGAAGAAATATATCTTTTCTCTTATATTTCACAATGCCATTTAGTACTATATATACACATTGTTTGAAATTTAAAATAGGAAAGAGATTAACTACTAGATAAGTGACATAATTACAAAAGATTCAAAAATTGATATTCCTTGATTTTCTCCCTTCAATTATCTTGATTATGGAATCTTATCATGCCCCCGCAAGATGGACGGTCGTGGAGAGAGTCCGATCTTGGACTTGAGTGAATTGAAAGGAGACCGAGCAAGCGGTTTGGTGAGGGCGTCCGCTAGTTGATCAGCTCCAGAGATGTGTGAGACCCGGAGTAGACCATTTTGAACTTGTTCCCGGATGAAGTGGTAGTCAAGCGCGACGTGTTTCATGCGTGAGTGGAAAACAGGATTGGAGCATAAATTGGTTGCCCCAACATTGTCACAGTAGATTACTGGTTGGAGAGAGAGAGTGACACCAAGTTCAGTAAGGAGAGCACAAATCCATCTAATTTCGGCAGCAGTGGAGGCTACTGATCGGTACTCAGCCTCAGTGGATGAGCGTGCAACAGAGCGTTGTTTCTTGGAGCTCCAGGAAATAGGATTATGACCCAGATATACTATGTAAGCACCAGTGGAGGTGAAGTCGTCCTTGTTGCCAGCCCAATCAGCGTCGGAAAAGGCATGGAGTGCGAGAGGGGAGTTCCGGCGGAGAAATATGCCATGGTCCAGAGTGCCACAGAGATATCGCAGTAGACGCTTGACTGCATGCCAATGGTCATCGGTCGGTTGATGCATAAACTGAGAAAGTTTGTTTACAGTATAAGCAATGTCTGGTCGAGTGAGGGAGAGATACTGGAGGCTCCCGACAATAGTTCTGTACTCGGTCGGATCAGGTAAAGGAGATCCAGATTGTAATGTGAGTGTCGGGTTTGTCGCCAGAGGAGTTGGGGCTGGCTTGGCGTCAATCATGTGGGTTCTGGTGAGCAGATCGGCAATGTACTTGCGTTGACTAAGGAAAAGATCATCGTTGTGGCTAGTAACCTCCACCCCAAGGAAATAAGCAAGTTGGCCAAGGTCCTTGAGAGAGAAGCGCTGAGAGAGTTGGTCAATGAATCGTCGGACAGCTGCAACATCATTTCCAGTGATGATGATGTCGTCGACATAGACTAAGAGATATAGTGTGTGTGTGGGCGTTGGTGAAGATGAACAGTGAGGTGTCGGCCTGTGAGTTGGTGAAGCCGGACTGTAGAAGAAATTGACGCAGTTCATGGTACCATGCTCGATGAGCTTGTTTGAGGCCGTAGATGGCTTTGCGAAGTTTGCAGACGTGATTGGGGTGATCCCGATCAATGAATCCCGAAGGTTGTGACATATAAACATCTTCAGTGAGAGTGCCTTGAAGAAAGGCATTGTTGATGTCAAGTTGTCGGAGAGACCATCTTTGACTAACCGCAAGACTGAGAACAATCCGAACTGTGGTCGGCTTGATGACTGGGCTGAAGGTTTCATAATAATCCACGCCAGGACGTTGATGGAATCCCTTGGCAACTAATCGAGCTTTGTACCTGTCAATAATACCGTTAGCATTAAATTTGGTGCGAAAAATCCACTTACAGCCGACCAGGTTCTGGTCGGGACAGGGTGGCACTAGTTCCCATGTCCCATTGCGAAGTAGAGCATTATATTCTTCCGACAAAGCTTGGCGCCACTTAGGGTCCTTGAGGGCTTGGGTAATGGTGGTGGGTTCGAGAGTAGGTTGCAGAAGCTGGGCGTGAAGGTTAAGTTTTTGAATTGGTTTGTGGAGGTTGTGCTTGGAACGTGTGACAATGACACGGGGTAAGTCGGAGGATTCATACGGGTGGTCGGTTTTGGTGTGGGCGGGTATGGGTTGTGTAGTTGAGTGTGCAAGTGGTCGGTTTTGTTTTGTGTGGTCGGGCACGGATGCTGTAGTTGGGAGGTCATGTGCTCGGTTGGTATTTGTGTGGTCGGTGTTGGGTTGTGGTCGAGAGTGGTCAGGTGGAGTGTCGCGGGTTGTGTTTTTGGGGAGGGTTGATACCCGGCTGTGTGTATGAGGTCGGTTGTTATGTGGATTATTGGTGAGGGGTGAGTGACCTGCAGTGGGTCGGTCGAGGTTAGAGTGATCATCGAGTTGTGGTAATTGTGGACTTGTTTGTGGTCGGTCAGAATTGGTTTGATTGGTAAGTGATGATGATGCTCTGGATTGGTTATGCCCGATAGGGCTTCTGTGGTCTGCTGATGCTTGTGAAGTGGTTGTACCTGTGGGAGTAATGTGAGGTGGAGGGGGAGGTTGGCTCGGGGCATTGATGGGTGTGGAATTCTGTCGCGGTGCAGGGTCGATATTCTGCAATGGTGGGTCCAGTACGGGTAAGGTCATGGAGCACCATTCAGAGATGGTGTAAGAAGTGGCACGGGAAGAAGACAAATGAGATGTGGCAAAGGGAAAAATTGACTCAACGAAGCGGACATGTCGGGAGGTGTAAAGTCGATTTGTGGAAGGCTCGAGACAGAGATAAGCCCTCTGAGTGAGAGAATATCCTACGAAGACACAAGGAGAGGACCGAGACTGAAGTTTGTGAGATGTGTATGGACGGAGCCAAGGGTAACAGAGACAGCCAAAGCTGTGAAGTTTCGAGTAGTTCGGCATATGACCGAAGAGTTTTTGATAGGGGGAGTGATGGTGTAAGGTCGGTGTGGGCATGCGATTTATAAGATAGATTGCAGTGGAGAACGCAAAGGGCCAATATGAGAGAGGCATGGAGGATTGAGTAAGAAGAGATGGACCTGTCTCGACGATATGTCGATGACGACGTTCAGAGTACCCATTGTGCTCAGGAGTGTGAGGAGGAGAAGTGAGATGGGAGACCCCATGGATTGTTAGGAAGGAAGAGAGGGCTTGGTATTCCCCCCATTGTCAGAGTAGAGTGATATTATAGGGCGATTGAAGAATTTTTCGACCAGTGCCTTGAAGCGCACAAAGACATCACGGGTGTCGATTTTCGTTTTAGGGGATAAAGCCATATGTATTTGGTGAAGTGGTCGATAAAGATTATGTAGTATTTGAAGTTGTCGAAGGAGTAGACCGGGGAGGTCCATAAATCTGTATATATAACTTCAAGAGGTGCAGAGGTAGTAAGAGTGGAGGAAGAGAACGGTAATTTGTGACTTTTATTGCATTGGCATGCATTACAATGATAATTGAATGAAAGGAATTAGAGACAGCAGAATTAAATGAAGACATGATGCGTTTGAAGATTGACGACGAGGGATGTCCGAGCCGATGATGCCACTCAGGACAGTGGTGCTGCTGACACTTGAAAAGGCGATTAGAGGGGACCGAGTGGGGGAGGTCGGCCATTCGTAGACACCATCTTTAGTTCGACCCTGCAACAGAACTGCCCCCGTGCGGAGATCCTTCACATGAAAAGAAGAGGGTAAAAACTCAATGGAAGTGTTATTGGACTTGCAAAATTGAGAAATGGAGATGAGATTACGTTTCATATTGGGTACATATAAAACATTGGATAAGGTAAAAGAGTTAGTTATAGTATTAAGAGAGGTAGAACCGTGGTGGGAAATGGGGAGTGCAGTGCCGTCACCGATCATTATTTCATCTGTGCCGTCATAAGGATGGTGGAGAGCAAGGTTGTTCAGATCAGTAGTGACATGATGTGAGGCTCCACTGTCGAGAAGCCAGTTTGGGTTGGATGAAGAGTGGTGGTGGTAGCATTTGCTTGATATTGCCAGGGACTGGGTGTGCGAGGGTTGGAGGAGTTGGTCGACCGGGTTGGTGGTTGCGCACCGGGGAAGTGTTGGCGGAAGAGAGGGCATTGGGAGACCACATGGCCTTGATTGCAGCACCATTGGCAACGACCAAGAAATGGACGAGGAGGATGTCGGTCGGTTCTAGTGTTGGTGGAAGTGTTTCTGGGAAGTTGGTGGTTGGTGGTTGGTGTAAACCGACCGGTCTGGGCAGTGTTATTAGGATGTGGTCGGTTGTAGTTCCGAACATTGGTGGGATGTGTGGATGCCGGGTGGGAAGAGGAGCTGGTCCTGTTGCGGAGAGATAACTCCTTGTTGATGAGTTTTTCATGGAGTTCATCAAAGAGAATAGTGGAATCACGGCCATTGACAGAGTCGATGATGGACTGATAGTTTTCGTCAAGTCCGTCAAGCACCTTTTCAATTAGATCTTCATGGTCAAGAGGTTTACCAAGGGCGGCAAGTTGATCGGCTGTGGTTTTGATGAATTGCATGTATTCGGTAATGGTTTTAGGGCCTTTGGTGATGTGTTTAAGATGATCTTTGAGTTGTTTGATGTGACCCCGAGATGGACGGGCATAGGTGTTGGCAAGTGTTTGCCAGGCTTCATAGGTGGTGGTGGATTGGGTGATGAGAGGGACTAGCGATGGTGATAGGGTGCCGACCAGAGCTGCAAAGATCAGTTTGTCTTGGCGTAGCCAGGTATGATATTCGGGATTTGGAGAAGTGACATTATTGGTGGTGACGGTACGTTGTGGGGTTTGATGATTTCCATCAATGTGTTTTTGTAAATCGTAGCCGATGAGAATGGCTTCAATTTGGGTTTTCCAGGAGAGATAATTCGTTGATGTGAGTTTGATTGAGTTGTGGATGGCAACTATGATCAAAGGTTTTGTAGGTTCGTGGGTGTTGGGGATGACATTTTGGGTACCGTCGGAGGCCATTGGAACGGAGGATGGAGATAGTGGAGAAAAGTTTGCCAAGTGATGTTGGGAAAAAAAAAATTAGAGAAGGGATCTGAGCGCTGATACCATGTAGAAATTGAAGAGGACAAATTGAAGAAATATATCTTTTCTCTTATATTTCACAATGCCATTTAGTACTATATATACACATTGTTTGAAATTTAAAATAGGAAAGAGATTAACTACTAGATAAGTGACATAATTACAAAAGATTCAAAAATTGATATTCCTTGATTTTCTCCCTTCAATTATCTTGATTATGGAATCTTATCAGCCGGAACTCCGACAACCAAACTTCATCCTAAAGAACTCTAAAGGCTTAGGGAATTTGGGTTAAGTTGTGTTGAAGGTTTATCAAATATTTGATTTCACCAAACAAATAGAAGACAAAAGAATCAAAGAGTCTTCAAGGTGAAATCAAAGAGAGTTGAAAGTTTTTGAGAGATTTGGCTTAAGGGAAAAGTGTTTCAACTACTGAGAGAGGCGGCTTTAAGTTATATTTATAGGTAGGGTGAAAAGCTAGAGTTTTGCAGGCCAAAAACTCGTTCAGATCGCAGTCGCGTTCGAACGCATACTAGAACGCTCCACGAACACGCCCTTTCTGTGAAGACTCGTTCGAACGCCAATCGAATACACAACGAACGTGAGCTCTCTGGAATGCTCCAGTTCGAACCCAAAGCAGAACGTGCCACTAACGCCACACGTTCGAACGCGGCAACGAACGCACCACGAACGCATGTTTGATGCACATCAGCCAAAAACCAGTCCAATTGCACAAAGATCTTCACGACAGATTACAAACTCAATTGAACTTGTTTTGTCACGAATATATGCCAATAAAAATGGAACTAAGTAAGTGACAAACTCCATTAAAATCTGAAAAGACTTGGTGAATTTCAGAATGTGGCGGGAGGAATTTGTAGGCTTTGCAAAAAAGGAAAAGACGTGGAAAAGAAAGAGGTAAGAACCATCATTGTCCTTGCTACTATATTTTCAAACCATTTTCAATGGCCTAAATTCCATGTTCATTACATAGTGGATCAAATCTTAATTTAAGATAATGTGTCAATGAAAATGAGCACAACCTCATTGATATATATCGAAATTAAGAAAAATCTTATATTTTAAAATTATTCGAAATCTCTGTAAAATTTATGCTTCCATCATTTTTTAAAATTTTATAAATAAATTATATGGGTTTCGTTTATTTTTAACTTTAAGATATGGAGAAAATTTGACTTAATTTAGCTATTTTTTTCCTCCTTTGTCCTTTATTTATTTATTTTTCAACAACAGAATTGAGTCATTGAGTGTGCAAACAACTCGGAAAGTGTGTTGAATAGCAATTTTTTATAGCCAGTTTTGGTCATGTTTCAATTTTCATATTAAGTGAGATTTTTTTTCCTACGGTGTTACTAATTAATAAATATATAATATGTATAGTTAAATATAATTATAATTTTTTAATATTTTAACACATATTATTATATGATTGACATATTGCAATTATATTCTAGAATTTTTCTAAATATTAGTAGAATATTAGTTAATTCCATGTCTTTTCATGGGTTAGTCAAAAGAGGCAACTATATATATTATTAAAACATTTAAGAGCATATCAATAATTTGAAGTGTGAAGTCAAGATCCACTTGCAATTGGCCTCATGAAGCTTCAACGTCCCTAAAACCCACATGCAAAAAAAATATATTTTATAGCACCATATATAATATTCACATTTGCGGTATTAGGATTAAATTGAAACCCAGTGTCGGTGTCATTATTTCATTTTTTTAAAAATATATATATAATAATAAAATATTTAACCTATCAAAAAAATAAATTTTAATCACTCTTAAAATAAAATCATGTCCCCATTATTATATATTCCACATAAACTATAAAGCTTAGTCTAACCAAACTCCCGAGTTGAAATAGAAAATTTACTCAGCAAAATGGATATGTGATTATGTATCATGTTTTCATGTGAACATGCCATGCCATGTCATGTTATTTTGTTTATTTAATGAAATGATTCGTTTAGTAAATACTACAAGTACCCATTTTTTTTTTTAAAAAAAAAAAAAAAAACTATTGAGGACAGTTGCTATGAATTTTGATTACAATATTATTAATCTATTTTCACGTTTTTTTAATTATATAAAACTAAAAATGATTTAAACAATAAAAATTGTCAATATCATATTAAAAGCAAAACAAAGGAGTGTCATTTTCTCTTCGCAGTTTCTATGGATTGGAATCTGAGTTCTTTTTTGTTTGGTTCTTTGGGATGGGTGATGGCTTGGACAAAATGGCCTCACATGTAGTTCCTTGCATAACTCCACCACCGTTGCCTGGAAAAGGAAAGACTCGGGTAGCTTCCGCATTTGACCAAGCAAATCCATTATTAGGAGATTGGACTGTAATTGGTACGCAAATAAAGTGAAATTGAGAATAATTATTAGTTTATAAAAGTTGTATCTAACACCTTTGTAGTATAAAAACACACGTATAACGCAAGCGCACGTATCGTTCAAGTAGTACAAAAAGATATCGATCCCACGAGGACTTATTACCTATTCTATTAATTTTATGAGGTTAAGTTATTACTAATATCTAACAAGTTGTTTGATTGTTTAGAAAAGATGATGATTCTAAATTTAAAACAAGTAAAATAAATTGAAAGTAGATTAATGAGAATTAAAACTATCTAGGGTTGTGAATTCTTCCAATATTAATTAAAAGATGAAGTAGTTATATTATAGTTGGGTAAAATATTGATTTTTTAATCTGGAACATTGAATTATGTAAAAGCCTCTTTCGATGGTCATTTACAAATACCTAGTTTAATTCAATTGAATCATATGTCTATGTCAATTAAATTACCTAGATTCATTAAGATTGAATTCCAATTTATGATTACCCCCGCCCAACAGGTATATTCCTATCCTGTTAGGAAATCTATTAAAGGTTTATCTATATCTTAAAGAAGATCGTGGGTTGATGAGTCTAAGGTCTTTAAACTTAAAATCTCTATGTCTAGTTCATTTTAAGTTTTATCTAATCAATCTTATTAATGGCCAGTTAATAAAAATGCATTAAGATTATGACTCAACAAATAACTTTTTAAATTACCCAAACTATAATCTAACCTTTTTAAACCGGTGATATTAGATTTTATCACAACCCTAGATATTTAACTTAGTTACAACACATAGCTAAAACTGATATGAACTTAAAAGACATAAAATGAAATTGCTGAAAAAAGTAATAAATTGCAATAAAAAGAAATGCTAAGGTAAAAGGAATTTAACTTCTACTATTTACTATTTAGATATCTCCCATAATATAATATATATACTTGTGATTATTTTGCCAACCATCCATATAGGCGGTAACCTGATTAAGTCAAATTAAGTCCAACCAGCCATTAAGGCGGTAATATTTGTCAATAAACCAGCCATAAATGCGGAACAATAAATAAACCAGCCATAAAGGCGGAACAATAATTAAACCAGCCATAAAGGCGGAATAATAATTAAACCAGCCATAAAGGCGGAACAATAATTAAACCAACCGACCAGTACGGCGGTATCCTCATTAAGTCAAGTTTTAAATAGTTTATATATTATATTTTAAGGGAGATTAATCTAAATAACAATAGTAAAAGAATTACCTTTTTACCTTAGCATGGAGAAGTTACCCCCTCATGGATGAATAGTAAAAGTAAAAAGTTTAAGAAAGTAAAATTACTATTTATAGAAGAAAATTACTATTACAAAACGTAATTAAAACTGAAATTTTAAAGAAACTAAGAAGAGAACTCCCTATTTACATTAGAGAATTCAGAGAAATTGGTACATCTAAACTTGAAAATTCGAACTGAATTTATAGGCTCGGGTGAGGGGTGCGCGTCGCGACGCGCTGACGTGGCAGCTTCTGATTGGTTGGTCGGCTTCTCGTCTGACACGTGGCAGGGGCGGCTGAAGCGATAAGGTGACACATGGCAAGGCGGCTAGCTGAAGTCGGCTCGTTGAATTTTTGACACGTGGCTCGTTGAATTTTTGACACGTGGCTCGAGGCGCATGTTAGCAGATTGCTTGTGATAATGACACGTGGCACGGTGCACGTTAGCAAAGTCAAACTTTTCAAACTTTGACTTGTTGACCCGGTGCACGTTAGCAGCCTCCGGCGCACGTTAGAGGTCGGGACGCCAAGGTTTTCGGTGTCGGAACGCTCCAAAATTATCAAAATACCATTTTTGCCAAATTTCACCAAATTTCACAGTTTTGCTCCAAATCACTTCTAGAATGTCATGAAACTTTATTTTTGGTGTCGGGATGCCCAAAATACCTAACCAAAATACCTTTTTTTTGTCGGAACGCCCAAAATTACCAAAATACCCTTTTTGCCAAATTTCACCAAATTTCACAGTTTTGCTCCAAATCACCTCCACAATGTCCTGAAACTTTATTTATCTACAAAATAACACAAAAAACACATCAAAATATTCACAAAACTCAAGAAACTATACAAAATATTAAGTTAAATGAGTGGGAAATAGTGATAGTTTTACCACTCATCACACCCTCAAACCTAATATTTTGCTAGTCCTCGAGCAAAATAAAATAACATAATAAAATTTAACTAAGCCACTTTCGTAGGGATCACGATTGCATTTAGCATATGCAACAAGCCTTTAAATCCCCAGGTGTCCCTAGTGGACGAGTTATAGTCTCGTGAGGGTTTACAGCAATGATACCCACAAACATTTTATAAAAGTAAAAAGGTAGTGAAACTAATGCACACAAAAGAAAAAAGACAAGAGAAAAGAGAATAAAGAAGTTAGTGACTAATTAGATGAAACTTCTACTTCAAGTTTACTAGTTGTTTTGTTTCATTCTAAATTACTGAATAAGTAGATTCTCCGATTATTTTTACCATTCTTCATATACACAGCTAACGAAATATTAATCAACTCATTTTTACCCACAACAGTCACAAGTATAGTTGATAAGAGAGTAATATTTTTGTCCTAAAGTTCTATCAGATTTCACACCTTTTTGTAGCAATAGAATAAATTTTCTGATTTTTCTGATTTTTTTTTTGATTTTTTGAATTTTGACTTTTTATTTATATACAATACCTTCTGTCTATGTAGCGAGCTTTGGGTCGGTAGCTCCCAAACCAGATGGCTTTAGGGCACCAGGCGTTAAAACACCCCTACGGACTTAATTACTCAGACTTCAGATATATATATATATATATATATATATATATATATATATATATATATATATATATTTGCAGCATCTTTGATCCATGTATCGAGCTTTGGGCCAGTGACTCCCAAACCAGTTGGTTTTAGGGCACTAGATGTTAAAACACCCTTACAGACTTAATAACTCGGATCTCAGAAGTTTTTTTTTATTCCATCACTTTTTTGAGATGTTTCCTCCAAATGAACTAGAGTACTGGATATTACAAACTTTTCAATTTTAGCTTATGTCTGTATGTTACCATGTATGTTGATAATACCTGCCAACTAAACATATGAAGATCTATTTAAGTCAGTTTTATGGAGAATTTACAAATTAAATAATTCAAAAGGAAATAAACAAAAATTAACTTGTTTCGAAAAATGGGTTGAAATACGTCTCAGGAGTGGAAATTCCTTACACAGCTATTTCTTACCAATTCAATCTTTTTAATCAACATAAAAACAAAACATAAACATAAAGAAATAACTTCTACTGGCCATGGTGTGTGACTAACTGTCGAATGGAATTCCCGTTGTAGATTCCCCAGAGGGAGGGTGGAGCGAGACTCTCTTAAATACCCAAGCCTCTTAGGCTCTTATCGCTGGTGACATGAATAAATAACGAGTCCTCCAAACTAGTCTATCACAACAAGCTACTGGTGAATGATTATCTAGGTGCCTTCACAGCTTTTCCTTATAGAGAGGTAGTGAGTGAAGGAAGACACCAAACCATCACCTAGCTTTATTTTTTTTTTTTAATTTTTTAATTTTTTTTGTAATTTTTCGAAAATTTTGGACTAAAAATAAAATACAATAAAAACAAGATAATATTAACTATTCCTCACCCCCAAACCTAAATGAGACATTGTCCCCAATGTCTTAAAACAGTAGAAGAAGAGTTTAGAAGATAGTACCTGGTTAGCTGAATTACTACAAGCAAATTAAAGGTTAAGATCCAGATTTAATCGACGTTTCTTACCACGATCACTGTCTGACCAGTTCAACTTGGAAAGAATGGGGTCGATTTTTGGTTCAAAGGCCATGATTAGATCAATTAATTCCTCGGCTTTGGTTGCAGTCAGGAAAATATCTTGTACTGATTTTGTGACGAACTCATGTCTCTTAGCTTCCGCAAGAAATACAAACAGAAAATCGAAGAACTGCTCAATGTTAAGTAGTCCAATGGGCTTCCGATGAATATTCAAATGTGCCCATGATGCCACTGTGAATATCTCTTCAAATGTTCCGAGCCCACCTGGTAAAGCAATAAATGCATCAGCAGTATTGATCATTTCAAGGATATGTTCAGACATATTTGATACAATGCGCTCATCTCCATTTGTTTGTCCGATTAAGTGTTCATCCGCCAAAGGTTTTGGAATAATTCCCAAAACATGACCGCCACCATCCTGAACGGCTTTTGAAATGGTTCCCATCAATCCAAGATTGCCACCACCATATACTAGGTGCATATTTCTCTCTGCTATTACTCGTCCCAATTCCTTTGCAGCCTCAATGAATTCTGGTTTATTACCATAATTAGATCCACAGAAAACACAAATTCGCTTGATTTGCTGCTGTGATGATGCTTCCATTTTCTCTTTTATTTGGATGTAGATATGGTTTTGTTGAAGAGAGAAATGTAGAGCTGAATTTATAGAACCTAAAAAGGGTGAGTAATAGTAGTACTAGTACCTGCCAAATAACAATTATTAGTTAAACAGTAAAATAAATCGTGATAGTCAAAAAAAGTCTAGATCTTGTCGGAGAAAATAAAAGAAAACAACAAAACAAATCATAATTATTAGGAAAAGACAAAGAGATATAATATGTACAAGAAAAGTAGCGGCTTGATTGACATCTATGCGTCAGGAACAAGTTTCCCATCCCATTTTCTTATAAATTGGCAAACAGGGTCTTTTTGAGTCAGATTCCCAAGACTTAACTGTTGTCTTTCTTTTTGAAATTGTGTGTGTAATTTGTGAATGGCTATATGAACATATCCACTGGGATGCGTCTCAAGAGTTGAAGATGTATCATCTACAGACTCCTTACTCAAGCCATCCCTAAAGAACGACAACTAGTATTACAATTCCAACGCGCACATTTGTAACAAACACCCATTTTCTTAGCTCTACGTTTCTTTGCATAGGTGCTTTTTCCAAAACCAGGTAAATAAGAACTACAAGTCTCAGAATACTCACCTGCTAAACGGACTCGTGCTTCGATTACCCAACAAATATCAGTAGGAATACCTTTGATCATCAGTAGTCTCATTCGTTCCAAACGAGCTTTGTAAACTTTCATCAGAGAATTTTGAGGGAGAGAAGGAAATTGCATGTGAAGATTTGCGAGAACTTTTTCCATCCTGCAATGTCTTAACCTGCAAAAATTAAACACACAAAATAAAATCACACCAAATTGTATATATACTAAGATTGCATGGGTTGCCTCTCTGCTAGCGCTAAGTTTAAAGTCGTCAGCTAGACGTGACTTTTCGAACGTTATGCTGAATCTGAAAGTGTGATACTTTCTTTTTGTGGCTCCAACGGTTCTCCCCAGTAGTGCTTGACATGCTGACTGTTAACCTTGAATGTATTGTTGGTGTTAGGATCCAGTAACTCAACAGCTCCATATGGTAAAACCTGAGTGATCACAAATGGACCTGACCACCTTGATTTCAACTTTCCAGGGAAAAGTTTCAACCTCGAGTTGTACAACAACACATGTTGCCTTGGTTTCAACTGTCTGTGCACTATTTTTAGGTCATGTCATTTCTTGGTCTTTTCCTTGTACAATTTGGCATTCTCATAAGCTTGTAGGCGAAATTCCTCCAATTCATTGAGTTGGTGAAGTCTTTTCTTTCCTGCAGCTTGTGGATCAAGGTTCAATTTCTTTAGTGCCCAGTACGTCTTGTGTTCAAGCTCAACTGGCAGATGGCATGCTTTCCCAAACACTAATTGATATGGGGACATTCCAATAGGTGTCTTGTAAGCTGTACGGTAGGCCCATAATGCATCATCCAGTTTTGTAGACCAGTCCCTCCTTGTTGATCCAACGGTTCTCTCCAAGATTCTTTTGATTTCCCTGTTTGAAACTTCAACTTTCCCATTTGACTGTGGATGGTAGGCTGTTGCAACCTTGTGAGTAACTTCGTATTTGGATAGAAGTGCATCAAAATATCTGTTGCAGAAATGTGTGCCACCATCACTGATAATTGCCCGAGGTGTTCCGAAGCGAGTGAAAATATTCTTTTTCAAGAATTTGATCACCACTTTTGAATCATTAGATGGTAGTGCAATTGCTTCAACCCATTTTGAGACATAGTCTACAGCAACCAAGATGTACAGGTTTCTGAATGATGGAACAAATGGTCGCATGAAATCAATTCCCCAGACATCGAATATCTCCACTTCTAGAATATTTTGCAACGGTCCTTCATTTATCCTCGAAATATTCCCATTCTCTGTCACATGTCACATTGAAGAACAAACAAGTGAGCATCTTTAAAAAGAGTGGGCCAGAACAAACCCGATTGAAGGACTTTAGCTGCAGTTTTATTCCCACTGAAGTGTCCGCCGTATGGTGATGGATGACAGTGCTGCAAAACACTGTTGACTTCTTCCTGTGGAACACATCGTCTAAGTAATTGATCAGCACATCGTTTAAACAAGTACGGCTCATCCCAGACATAATGTTTGACTTCTTTGAAGAATTTCTTCCGTTGCTGAGTTGTCCATTCCAAAGGCCATATTCCTGACACTATGTAGTTGACATAGTCAGCATACCAAGGGACTTCCTGCTGTTTTATGACAAACAGCTGTTCATCTGGGAAAATTTCTTTGATTGATAGTTCTTTGCCAGCTGTTTCTCCATTCTCGAGCCATGATAGATGATCTGCCAATTGGTTTTCTGTTCCTTTCATGTCTCTGATCTCCACATCGAATTCTTGCAGAAGAAGTATCCAACGGATCAATCTGGGTTTGGCATCTTTCTTGTGATCAGGTATTTGATTGCTGAATG